>JAQFVV010006210.1:9154655-9409655 GCA_028023455.1 Epiperipatus broadwayi
TCATATTACCATATTTCAATTCTCTGACATCAAATTCCCTTATGAAATTTCCATCATCTAATATTTTTATTACAAACTCATTGAGCATTTTTTCAATTTCATCCATATTCACACATTTTATTATATATGCATAAATATTACAACAGCACTTTCTTTTTTATTTCTCTTCTTCATATATTTTCAAATTTTTTCACAACCATACATTCTTCAACTATTAGTTTTAATATAATCTTATGTGAAATAGAATGGATGTGATGTTTTATTGGTTTTATATCAATCCTGGCCAAAGGATAGAAATGCTTATAGTTATTAAAAAACTAAAAACTCAATACTGAACTCGTTTCAGATCTATATGGCTATACAAGAAAGTTGGCTTAATTTGAAAATATTAATATGTTTATCAATATGGGCTGATATCTTGCTAATAAAACAAAGATGTAAAAAATAGATGCAAGAGATAAGGTGTGTTAGATCCAAAAGGTCTGGATACACTTCTCCAAGATCCAAAGATCTTCATTGATAAAAATCATAATCTAGAATCTATTGTGCATATATTGGATAGAAGAACACTGGATAAAGATTTATTAAGCACTATTATCTGGCATCTATTGATTACTAAAGCTTACACCAGATGGCACAACCATGGTGAGGGAAAAATGATTAACAATTAATCATTTTCTAGATTAACTTCATACTAGTTCAATCATTTTATCCTTAATTCTAGCAAAACTATTTTTATTTTTTAAGTCATTTTATGATCAAGCCTCTATATTTCCATTTGTTTCTTAGAGGCTCTTTATACTCCCTACACACTCTTTTTCTTTCTTTCACTCTTTCTAAAATATTTTTATTCCATCTTTTTTATTAGTTCTAGTAATTCTAAAAAAGTATTCATATACAACCTCATTCATCATTTTACTCTTTGAAATTTTAAACATCCAACTTTCATCATTTTCCCCCACAATATTACTAAGCCCATTGAATTTAGGACATTCACTTTTTTTTTAAACCTTTCAAATACACTTATTTTTATAATAGTAAGGAAACCAAGTCATATATCACATCTTAATTAGCTTGTATTTACAAATGTAATATAACGAGCATTATCAAAAAACTTGTTTAGAGCTATTAGCACGCTCGTTATATTACTTATTTATAAAAATATAAAATTGGATTCTAAAAGATTTTTCCTTTTTCATCAACAACTTTAATTCTTTTTATCTTTCATAGTTTCTCTCCAACATATAATCAACAGCATACCTCAAATCCTTTCTCAATCATTTAAACTCTCCATAATATATGCTACTCAGGTTTTCAATTTTTATTCACCCTCTCTGACTCACTTTTTTCAGTAATGTCTTATTTATTCATTAATATGACCATTCATCTTATCTACGAATAATATTTTATAATTATTTCTTCCAAATTTATCTATAATCTTATGCAACATTACCAAAGTCTCTCATTTTATTCCATTATATCCCCTTCATTTTCCACTGCCAAAAATATATTATTCCATATACCCATTCTACCCAAATTTCAATCTAACTCATATATATATATATATATATATATATATATATATAATACAAATAAAATGTTTGTTAATTAAAAATTATTGTAATATATAATTTGTCTTTACAACTTTTTATAAACTAATTCTTTTAAATAATATTTTCTATACTTCCTTCTTTCTTATTATTAACATATCTATTGCTTGATACAATTTATTGCATAATAGAATGGTGAAGGTCCATGGCTCACTACGGGTATATTTCTGATTCTCAAATTTTATAACAAATTTCAAGCAACAAAACCATCCAATTACTTAATATACTCATATCTATTTGAGGTCTTTCATTCACATTTCTAAAAATATAATACTTTTTATTTCTTATATACATTTACTATTATTACAACTGATTTGTATAAAAACCTTCAACTTTTTAATTTTTTCATAAATCTATCCTCTTTTAGTATTTATAAAAACAAATTTAAATTTATCCCTTCAATCTTTCTTGTAAATTTTCTTTTCTTACAACTATTCCCAGATATTAATATATATATTTTTCTATTTTTACTTCTCTTTTCTCATCTGTATTTTTTTCTAAGTATAGACATTTTCTCTCTTTCTATTTTTGCCTCCAACATTCTGTCTTTATTTTCATATTTTCCCTTTCTCACATATCTTTTTAGTAATGTCTTACTCATATTCTTAACTATATCAGTTTTATTAATAAGACCATTCATATAATTTACAACAACATTTTACATAATAAAAGATATTGCAAATGATCTTCTTTGGCATTCAATTCCCTCTCTCCCATCTCTATTAACCATTAGAAACCAGTAAACACCTAAACATACCAATATAGATAATAATCAATATTTCTCACTGTTGTCAAGGCAACTTCCCTCCTTTAATAATAAGAGTGGAAATACACTCTTACTAATGGTCCAATGAATATATATGGACACTTAAAGATTGCAACTTGACCACAGAGAGAGAGTGTGGTCAAGTTGCAATCTTTAAGTGTCCATATATATTAATTGGATTATTAGTAAGAGTGGATTTCCACTCTTATTATTAAAGAAGGGAAGTTGCCTTGACAACAGTGAGAAATATTGATTATTATCTATATTGGTATGTTTAGGTGGTTACTGGTTTCTAATGGTTACATATAAACCCATTTAGCTTTAAGCATTATTTCATCTCTATTAAATATAACTTCTTTTTTAACCAATTCGATTTAAAGAATCATTATCTATCTATAATGTGCAAAGTGTTATGGATTCTGAGTGCCTACTGAGATCATGTGTGCATGCTTAAAAATGTCTTTTGAGAGAAATTTTGCTACAAAATGTAAATTTTTTCTTTCATGGGATCTTAATGGCCACTTACTGTAAGCTTTAATAACTATTAAATAGATGCTGATAATATTGCTTTATATATCCCTATCCTGTGTTATCATATCCAATATCTCCAGGTTGTAAACTAAATTTCATAGGTAATACATTAGAAAATTAATTTTTTATTGTTAGAACAGTTACAAAAAAGTCCAGCTAAAAATACTTAACATTAGACCAGTCAGTTTCAGTATACTCTGTATCTAATTTTTTTGGTTAAATTATGAATAGGTGTGATGTGAAATAAAAGTATGATTTGGCGTAATAAATCAAACATCAATGAGAAGATAATCGCAAAAATGCAAATTGTCAAACACAGTTTGACAAAGAACATTATTAGAGCTTAGTGAATTAAAGTCAGAAATTTAAATTATTGCTGCAATAAATTAAATTTGATTAGTAAAACCACTAACCTTTTATTAGAGGTAAAAAAAAAAAAAAAGGTCATTCAAATAATCACTATTACTAATAAATAAATAGCAGTTCTGTAAAAAAAATCAGTGAAATTCGCTCGTAAAAAAAAAAAAGAGTTGTTTTTTAAAAACAAACAAAAAAAAGTCATTTTTTTCATTTTTATTGTGTGTGTATTTTAGTAAGCAAACAAGGACATCTATAACAATACTATATATACACAGTATTGGTATTCCACCTATGATGTCAATATCCATGATTTTAAAAAAAAGTAAATAAAGTATAAAAAGATTAATAAAAAGAGAATTACTCTCTATAATATTTCTATAGTGTAATTTTCACTATACTACTCTATATTATGTGAGAGTGATGTAATGAAAATTACACTTAAGAAATATTATTCATTAAGTGGATAATCTTTAATCTAACGAATAACTAATAAAAAATATTAATATACTTCCAGTAAGTGAGTTGTGTCAAAGTTGTGAGAGTGGTAAGTTTGACACCTATCAATTAAACTGCAGCAATATATATATACTGAACAATGATAAAAATATGTGTAAGATTATGCTTTGGGCCAACTGATGAGTGCTGGTTCAGCATGAAATGTGCATCTTGGAGATCATATATTTTCTGTTACATGTCTTTAGGCCTATGTTTATTATTACATTCTTTCACAAAGTGTTAAAGTGGATAGAAACAAATCTCTATTCTGTGTAAGAGTGGTGTATTGATAATTATTATATAGAAATATTATTCATTAAGTGGATAATATCTAGCCTGATGAATGAATAAAAAACATTAAATTGCTTTCTACATTTTAATTTTTTTGTTTGCATTGTAAGCCTGTTATGCATGTTTTTAACATATATATATACACACACTCATACATATGTGCAATGAAGCCATAAACTATGCTGTATGAATATACATGACTTCAATTATATGCTATCCAAAAAAATGTAAACAACAAACAAAAATGTAAATAAAAAAGCAAAAAAATTACATTAAAATTCATAAATTTAGCTCATTTTATGATATTCAAACATAAATTTTTCCATCTCAGAGCATCCATGCATCATCATGTTACAATATACCAGTTGCTGTTTTTCCATCTTAGAGTATTGTATGTGATCATATTTATTAATAAAAAAATTTCAGTTTATGTTAAAAGCATATACATTTTATTCTTTCATTATTATCCTTTTCAAATTTGAAATATAATATTTGATTTAATAAAATGTTTTTAAGCTTAATGTTAACAGTTGTACAAAATTTTAGAACATACTTAAAATCGATACTGACTTAAAAATATATAAAAAAATTAGAGGCGATGGGTTTTTAAAATGAGACTACTTTTATGTTTCTATGAAAGAAAAAAAGGTAGTTGTACCAATTGTGTCATGCAGCCACTAGGCGATGCTGCAGTACCATTAACAAACACCAAGAAGCCAAAAAAAATTATTGAAGAAAAAAGAATATTGCCAAGAATATACTTAAATAATTGGAATAAAAATCAGATATTTCACTATTTGCTTTATTGAAAAAATTAAAATACACTAAATTTTTTATTCTCCTTTTTTTAAAAGAACAAATGAGTGAATACACACCCAATAAAATATATGTAAATGTGTTCACTCAATTTATTATTAATAATTATATTGCTATTTTTTTAAAAATTTGTTACATTATAATCTTAATTTATATAAGCATGCTATACATATAAAAAGTATCTGTACTATTTATGTATGTTGAAATATTTTTAAATATGTGAAAGTTTATGTTATTTTTATTTTATAAATATCATAGAACTGTAATCATTTTTTGCATTCAAAACAGGATTCCAAATTTTTCAAATACTTTTTTGAATGCAAAAAATATGTATAGTATATAATTTTCATTAGTCACTATCTATTAATATCTGACTGTGATTTTTTTTTCCATGTGTCATAGCATCGGCTGGGACGCAAACCCACAACCATCTGCAACCAACTACTTGCTTGCATGGCAGCTGCGATACCTCTCGTCTAACAACGCAAGACTCTGACTGTGATTTTTATAAAATGAAAATAACAAAAATACTTCAACAATTACACCTGTTAATATATATATGCATATTGAAGAGTACTTTATAAAGCAATGTGTATTCTAATCAGTTTTAATGGTAGTTGTAACTTGCACCCCATGTGACCATTTTAACAATAAAATGTGAGCTGTTAGACCACCATAAAAAGAATATGAGAAGAGTTTGGGACAAAATATAGCATATATAATTCCATTGTACATACATACATGTATGTGTTAAATAAGAATATGACATTTACTGTTCATTATATTACATACAAATTTCAATATATGTGACATGGTTTGAAATCAAATATCACAGACAAAAAAAGTCTATTATATGTTGATATTAGAATTAGTAGTGGCCTTTCATTATTTTTAATAAAATGGCACTCATTAGACTGATAAGTATGGATTTTTAATATCAAACTGGTATGTTTGGTGATGCTAATGTTATAAAATTAAGTAACAACCTGTGTGGAAGCTGTCAGAAGAATTCTCATATTCTTTGAATGGTTTAAAAAGAGGAATTATTTCAACTCTATCTCAATTATATTTTGTTTCATGTTTATACTTTTAAAATAAAACTCAAGTCAAAAGAAAGATGATCATAGAAATGGTTTATTGCTTCATGATCTGGATAAAATAATTGCTTATAGTGATTTCCTTGAGAAAGCATTGCTTGAATATTTTTGATGAGTATATCCAATAATTGATGCCATTAACACTTGTTGTTCAAACTTAATCATAATACAAGAATGTAATTAGGAAAGATCTGATTTATGAAAAGTTTTATGATAAAACTTCTATTCTTTTTAATTCCACCTCCTTTCAAGATGAAAATAATAGAAAAGTATATATCATCATAATATATTTTTTTGTTAACAATTAGAATATAACAAGATCTTGTTATTCTAGAAATAACAAAAATAAACTCAAATCTACTTAAAAAAACAAAGGAAAGTTAAAGTGGAACATTTATATGCTTGTCTGAAGATTTATAATTATAACATTTTATTTGTAGTTAATTATATATTAGTCTATTTTCACTATCTAGTTGAACTGTTAAATTATTATTTTTTTAATGTTCAAATTGTATACTCTTCCAAACACATTTAAATGATAGTAATAACATATAGATTAGTACAGTATATGTACTAAAACTGTATGTTTTAGATAGATAGATAATTTATCTTTATTACTAAATAAAAATAGACATAATTGCATGATTCTGCAATTAACTAATTATTAATAGGTATATATATTTGGAAAAATATAAATAAAACTTAAATTTTTTTGAAAACATTTAACCGTTCAATTGGAAGATGGAAATAATATTTATTTTATAAAGTGCAGATGGTATTGGAATTAAACTGAAAGACTGCAAACCTCTCAAGTGCTTATGACTATCAACAGCCAATCAGATCGTAAACACTGAGACAGAGAATTTAACAAGAAAAGGGTAGTTCCACTCTCTTCTTTACTTGTCTTTCTATATATCCAAGCCAGTCTAAAGTACTTAGATCTGAAAGCGTGAATCTTAAATATCTTCACACTCAACTCATTGAGTTCAAATTACAAACATACAGCGTGAAATCTTTCGATTTACTACGCAGTAGTTTTTCGATGTTATAACTTGCAGCAATATATGTAAATAATATTTATTTTATAAAGCGCAGACGGTATTGAAATTAAACCAAGAGACTGAAAAACTCTCAAGTGCTTATGACTATCAACAGCCAATCAGATTGTAAACACTGAGACAGAGAATTTAACAAACCCAACAAATAGCAAAATGAACAGTGATTATTTGTACCAGAAAAGTAAAAGGTAACCAAACTGATTGCAACCATTTAAAAACTTTTAAATTTAACATAATTTTTACAATGAAGATAGAAAGTTGTTCTGGACTCTTCCTCATGTCTAAAAAATCATGGGACTGAAAGGAATGAGAGTTATTCCAAACTTATAAAAGATTAGTCTGAAAACCTAAGATATAAACAAAATTGTAATTCCAGTCTATAGATTGGTGAATATTCTGAATAAATTAAACAATTAATGTATATTATTAAAAGTAAGAAAATCTAGTCATACACCATGTGATTTAACTTCTTAAGCTTGTATTACAAATGTAATATAATGAGCATAATAATAGCTCTAAGCAAGCTTTCCCCATAAAAGCTAAAAGAGAAAGCATTTAAAATCTCTATTTAAAATTATCCATATCCTCAAACTATTTTCGAGCTGATGTCTCTCCTCAATGAGGTGCTAGGATATTATATTATTAAAAGACTATTGATATACTCTTTCATTAGTTTAAAAGTGGTTGAAACAATTACTTGTTGTTTTAAATATAATTTAAAAAATGGCTAGAAAAGAGGACCAATATAACAAGTTCCCAAAGGTATTAGGACCTGAACTGAATAAATACTACTAAACAAATAAATCAGAAAGATAATGTAAGCCAATTTTCTGTAAATCTAAAAAGAATTTCATTCCCATACTCACACAAAGACATAGCTAATCATTATGAAAAGTGAAAAGAGGAGATTTGATCCATGCCAGCATTTTATCAAGAATTTACGTAATACTCTCTGATCATTTGTCAGTATTAGCAAAGTTGTTACTACCTGAACTAAACAAAACTCAAGATACAGCTTTCCAGTTGTTCTATTAATTTCCCAAAAATATTTGAAATATTCATAACAATTTTTCTACATGAAGAGGGTATATCTTCTTGATTGATTAAAACATTATTCCTTCAAATGAAAGAATTAAACTAGAGTTGACATTGAAATTGTTAATGCAAAAGCTTAGGTTTATAATTAACTAAGTTTGCCAAGGCTGAATAAAGATTTAATAAACTATATCAAAAAGTTTGATAGTTATCAAAACTATTCTGTAAAAAATATATGGTATGGCCCATAAACTACTAGGCCTTAACCATGGGCATCTCTGAATCATGTAAGACCAGATAAATATTAAAGAAACAATCTCCAAACAGAAATGTTTACATACCAAGGACTATCAAAGATAATAGTTACTTATAATTATAATTGGGTTTAGCTCATTAAAAACTAATAAATAACCCATTCACCCTTAAATCATTTTTTTTGAGCCAAATGCTTTAGCAGGAGATTGATCAACATTTAAAGTCAATGTTAATCTGCCAGATAGCAATAGATTTTTACATTTTTCATTTCTGGACATTGTGCAAAAGAGAGCAAACTTTAATGCAGAAGTTTTTGGGGGGAGGGGGCAGTTCTTCCCCCCCCCCCGTTGCTTTGATAGACAGAATTGGTAAGGAGACTTTGAAGAGGTGTTTTTTTACCTTTTGTTGTTGCATGCACACACATACATTTATAGTTTAATGAACTGGAAATACTTGATATATTTGATTTACATCAAATTAGAAAACTATCTTATTGGAAAAAATGTTTGTCTATAATTTTATAGGGGAAACTCCCCAATAAGATGGTGTATGAAGGGTTAACGTCTTTCAACATTTTTACAATAATAAAATGGCTGGTTAGTAATATAAAACACACACACACACATATTCAAAAACCAATTATTTTATTGGATCAGAGAAATCCGTCTAATCCAGTCTGACAAATGAATTGCGTTGTCACAGGGTATTAATACTCATTAATTTATAGAAATGTTATGTATTATGCAAAATACATAAAGCCGGAATCTAAAGGAGACTGCAGGGTGCCAAGTTATGAATTGTGGGTAGGTGAACTTGTTTTAACCTTTAATAGAAAATATGTGCTCGTGTAACAATTACGATTGGTTCACCACCGTCACCTCAGAAGTTGTTCTTACTAAACAAACAAACAGAGGAGTCCACCAAAATAAAATGGGATCTGGCCTCTTGAAAGAAAAAAAAAGTTGCCCGTTTGTTACAAGTTATAAAAGATGAAAATTATTCAAGTGGAATGCAGAAAAGCATTATGGGATTAGAACGCTACCAGCTCTCGAACTCGTGAGCCTAAGCTAGATCGTTAGTGATTTATATTGTAATCCTATAAAAGTTAACTCTCGTTTTCGTTCTTTTTACTTTTTTATTTTTAAAAAAAAAAATGATTTATTTACACTCATAAGTAGTTCCCTGGAATAATCAGAGAATCAGCAGTGTAATCATAGGAGGCAAATTATTTATTTTGTGTCCTTGTCGATGTTTCCCGGGAAATTTGCATATGATTAACCAGAAATGAGATCGTAATTTTTTTTTTCTCACTTCATATATTTTTAATTTACATATCAATAAAACATAAAAGTTTAAAATATTTCTCTATCCTATGGCAGTAATGAGGACATCGTGAAATTGATCTAGACTCGGAAATTTTAACTTTTGGCATGATAAACTTTCATTTATTGTATATTAAAAAGCTTTTGTTAATTTATTAGCTATTCTAAAGATGAAAATAAAAAAGTTGTGGAGGAAGAGATTTTAACAACTTTTTATTTTACTGTTTCATTTACTTCTTTTATGTTAAAAGTCTTGCTGAATTTTATAAATTTTTAAATTATATTTAGTAATTTTACCTTTTATTTTATAATATTGCTACCCCTCCCGTCAATATATTTTTTAAAAATACCCATTCCCTGATGACTTCGCTTCCAGCTACGCTATTAAATATTCCAAAAAATGTTTAAAAATTTAAATCTCTGTATCAAATGAGAGCATTTAACAAATAATTCAACTACATGTTTATAATAAGGACGTTATAGATGTCTTGTAATTGTATTAAAAAAAAAAAAAAAGTCTAGAATTTAAAAATTAATGAGACAAATAAATTTACCAAATATCTGCATCATCGGATGTAAGCCAAAAAGCAATTCTTCAGGGTGAATTTTTTTACAAGGCTTCATATTTTTGCCTTCTTCTTATATATATAAACTAGTTTCTACAAATGGCAAATAATATCTTTATGAATATATCCGATGTTGTTTCATTACTATATTTTAAATCTTTTAATTTGCGCAATTATCATTTTTACGAAACCCACACACTTCTAAAACTGTCCATTTCTAATTCCATCCTGGTTTCATCTTTGCACATTCAAACAAGTTAACTATTTTCTCGCTGTAGGCTCATCAGCCGACAAAGAATATAAGATGAGATTTTGCATTTTTAAATTTAGTCGTCTAAACCTCTTGACTTTTTTAGAATTATTTTACCTTAGATCCTATCTTTAATTTTCCAGTATAAAAGCTTATGCGAAATCAAGTGTATATTTCAGTAGAAGTATTTATTTCTTTCTGCATAAAATGAAGATACATTCAATAAGTAGTTTAGCTACAGTATATAGATTAGCAATTGTGATCCTGATTAAGTCACAACATATTATTACTTGGTGTATTAAGATTATTGATAAACATTGATTTAGTCCGCAATGACTCATATAAGAGAAAAGGTAAGGACGCTAGTTCCGTAATGCTACATTGGAACTGCTGTTAATGGAAATATAGAAAATTATCGTTTATAAGCGTTTTACCACACATAAGGATGTTTAATATTATTTGAATACAATATATATATATATATCTGACAAGGAAAAATATTAAGATTATTTTGATAATTAAAGGCACTATCCATGAACAGTAATTGTAATCATATATACAGGCACACTATAGACTTTTTGTTGAACTTTCCATAAAAATCCATTGATGTAATGATAAAATCAACACATTATGATATAAAAAAACTAGCATTTATGTACTTTTACATGAGTAATATTTACTAAGACAATAAACCTTTAAGCATGTGCGCTTGAAAATGCGAAGGTAGGGACCCTCTTACATGATAAATTAATATTGTTATGGTTAATAGTCATTTATAAATTTTCCTAGTATGCTTATGAAATAAGTTATCACACTATGTAGGATTACTTTCATATTTAATTGCTTCTTTTTGTTTACTATAGGTAACATTTCTACTCAATCTGTCTTCTTTTTTTAAAAAATCTCTTTATACTATTGACATTATTTTAGATAAAGATTGTTTTAATTGGTCATTCATTTTACTTATGAGCACATCTTTATTCGAGAATTAAAGTATATACAAACTAAATATATGTGTATGCAGTGAAGCTATGATATTCACTATATTTTGTTCCAAGCTTATTTGCATACATTATACAGCATGTATAATAGCTTGTGTTTTATTAATGAGTTTTAAATACATATTGTTACTGAACTATATGTGAATAGTACTTTTCAACATACATACCTAGAATGATAAATAATATATTAATATTGAATAAAAATAATGTCTTGTGAAATTTACCAAGTCTATTTAAAATAATAATTGAACTACATATATACATGTATAACAGAAATGCTTTTCTATGTGTATAATATGCATACATAAATTAAAATTATAATATAAAAATTAAAAAAATAAAGTAGTTAATAATAAATTGAGTGAGCACATTTATCTACATATTTACTACATGTGTGTACACTCATTTGCATTTATTCAGAAATAAAGTAAATTTATTATTTTTATTTTCTGAATGAACACCAATGAATGATCATATATATGCAGTAAAAATATAGATGAGTGTGCTTTCCCAATTTATTATTAATAGCTATTTTCTTATTTTTTAAAACTTGTCTTTATAATATAATCTTAATTTATATATGCATACTATCTACATAGAAGAGTATTTATGTTATATATTTTCAAATTTTTGTTTTTCCCAGTATGTCTTTTACCTTAGTTTAATTCTATGTTTTAAACTGCATTTGTAGGAGTGACATTAGTTTGGTTTCTGGACTGATAGATGATTATGATAAAATTGAGCTAAAGTGAAAGATACACCAAGAAAAACAAAAACTTGAAAATATTTAACACAAATATTTTTTTATGTGCATAATAGTATATATATAAATGAAAAATATAATATAAACAAAATTTAAAAAATTAATAAAAAAGTTATTAATAAAGTGAGAGATCACATTTAACTATATATTTGCTACATGTGTTTACACATTCACATTTACGTAATATGTTTTTATTTTTTTAAACAATTAAATAGAAAATGTCAGACTTTCATTGGAATTAAATAGGCTTTGGATAATATTCTTTTTCTTCAATAATTTTTTTTAATGGAAATGAAATAGTAGTATCATCAGCAGGCAATCTCTCTAGTTGATTTGATGTTTTCAATATAGGTCCAATAAAACTTTATTAATTAAATAAGATTACAGCACTTTGACATGGAAAAATGGTTGCTACTAAATTGTAAAATTGATTACATTTCTGAATTTTAATGTTTTTACTCTTTGTCTATTTATATTTATTTTGGCTATTTACATTTTTTAGATAGTGTATAACTGAAGTAGTGTATATTAATGCAGCATATATTGAGACTACTTTATAGCAGTGTAAAATAATCAAGTGATCAGTTGCTTATAAAATCATGTTCCATATGAGCATTAAAAGTGTCAGATTGAGTTTTGACTTAGAAGCCTTTAACTTTTAAATGTGAAATTCTACCAACTGATGAATAAACTACTGGATAGCTTTAGCACTGAACTCTCCATATACAGTATAACTGACCACCCAAATTAAGCATGTAAAGTCATCTATTTTACTATTAAATAATCAGCCTAATATTGAATCCCTCAATCCCCCTTAATGCACAATTGCCATCTGCATAGTAGTACAGTATGATTTAAGCTGATAGTAATTGAACTCCTGCAACTGATTAAATGATAATAATATTAATTATGTGCTTGTTCTTAATACTTAAGTCTTAACAGTTATGCAATGCTATAATTTTTTTAAAATGAAAATGCATTTACATCAAAAGCATTCAAAGTAGCACCATGTCATTTATAATTAATTTATATCTCATATTTATTCAGATATATATATATATATATATCATAGTAAATATATATATATATATATATATATATATATACCAACAAGTGAAATATATATATAGTAATATAATATTGCTTTGATGTAAAGCTTTAATATATGGAGTTATTCATTTATAATTAATTAGATAATTAGAAAGCACTTTACCTAGAATAATAGCCAATGAAAGCCAACTGCACCAAGTTAAGAGTGAAAGTAAAGCTGTCAGGATAATTGCATTCAAAAGGGGTTACTTTTACTCTTGACCTGAGGCAGTGGGTTTTTTATTAGCTATTGTTCTAGATAAAGTGCTTTTTAATTATCTAATTAAGTAATTATAAATGGATAGCCCTATACATTAAATATTTACTTATATTTATAAATGTAAATTATGTTAATTTACTTAAGATTTGTTTATTCCACCAAGAGTGAATTCCCTGTTAGCTAGTGATAGATCACATATGATATTGTTTTAATATATTTATTTTTATTTTTGATGTGTGATTTTGAAACAGTCATATAAATAATATTGAACATTTTTATATGTCTTTCATAACAAATATGCTCAGTAGAAGATGAGTTTATTCTGATTCTCTGCTTATCACAGTAGAAAAGAAGTTGTAAAGGACATATTCACAAGTCATAAAAACTATTAGAGATCATTAAAATATTTTTATTATATACATGTGAAGTGTGTTCCAGTGGAAAAGTGATTGGTGTTCTTTCCAAGCTGCCTATAAATACTATCTCTGAATCAATGCACATGCTACATAGTCAAATTGTTGAATCTAAGGCAGCCAGTATGTCTAGATCATGAGTTTTGATATGAAATAGGATAGTGAGCTTTGTACTTTAGAACAATGTGCAATTATTAAATTTTGTTTTAAATTGTATGAAAGTTCTATTGAAACATTTGAAATGATTCACACACTATATGTAGCGAAGTGAATTGCAAGAACAATTTCAAAGGGTTTGCAGGATTTTGTGGTAGCAGGAAGATTATTGAAGATGACTTTCAAAGGTATAAAATATGGTCACATATGTCATAACGTATGATCCTAGATATGTTGGCATCTTAAAATTTTTTATGAAAAATAATTAAACGGTCATTATTAAGCACATGTAATAATTTAGAGATGGTGTTGAAGTTAAAGAGATACCTAGTCATCTTTTCACTGGTATATACTGCATATATATATAATTAAAAACAGTCAACACTTAGACAATCCCAATATTAATAACAATCAACAATTTCAAACTGTTGTAAAGGCAACCTCCTTTTAACAATAAAGGTAGAATATATATATTGTAACCCCCATGTCTGAGTTTACAGACATTGCTTTAATGTAAATATTTTTCATTAACTTTTCTCTTGAAATTATAAAAAGAGTTTTTTGGAAATTTTAATTCTATTAAAATAAAAATTTTCCTTTGAAACATTTTTTTATTTGATTCCCTCCAAAATTCAACAAATGATTAATTAAACTAATTTAAAGATTGTTATCTCTGATTTGAAAATATTGTTTTTTCAACTTTGGTTATTTAAAGAAATAAATCAATGAAAGCAAAAGTTAATTAATTTAATGAACAGAAATCAAATGGTTAATTATAATTTTTATGAAACTATATTTTTTGATAAAATGAATAGGTTTATATTTTCACATGTCATTTTTAAATATTTTTTGTTGATGTTAACAAGTTAGTTTATTAAATAATTGTTTAAAAAGATTCTAGTGTTAATCTATTGTTTCTCCAGCTATCTGTTACATGAATTGGCAGTGTATGTGACTTGATTTCAATACACTTTAAATTTTAGTGATTTTTAAATTATCCCAGTAAAGCTATTTAATTATAGTAGATTAAACATTAATTATTTAGAGTAAATTGTTATATTTATTATCTCTTGTTACAGTTCATAGTGTTCTTGCTCCCTGAGCTAGTTCAGAGTGTAATGGTTACTTATAGAGATTAGGCATTTATATTAGTGTTCAGACATCCAGATGATAATCCTGGATGGCACAAAAGTATCATGTTTAAAGTCAATGCACTAAACTTTACTTTTTTATTAGAAATTAAGTTTATAGTTGAACAGTACATTAATAGTATTATATAGATAGAGCATTGATGATGGTCAGAATGTTTTAGTATTTCAGAATCAGTTGATTTTTTTACATTCTGATGAATTAATATTTAAGTATGTGCATTCAAATTATTGTTTATATAATCTACCTTATGTTTGGTAGATGCTAAATAAGTAATCTAATTATAATGTATCTCATTTAAATCCAATGGCAAAGTTGACTGTTTATTATTCTTTGTTGATTGATGATTAGTTTAATTGTTCTATAATGCTGGAGATGGAATGTTTTGTTCATGCTGATTCATTTATTACATATTCACTGGATATTTATTTATTCTATATTCATTTTATACTTCATGATTATTTATCTTTATATTTGTGATATATAAGAATGATGATGGTTTCCCATCTTCCCATATTTTCTCTATATTGACCCTTCTTGTTCTGTACTGTTACAAAATATGACCAAATCATAGCTGATGATGATCAAGTTCTAGTGGTTAGTATACAAAGTTACCATATAACTTGAACTTCAGAAAAATAAATGTAAAACAAAACTATGTTCTGGTGCAAAATTAATTTTAAAATGTATTATTATGAAATGTGATAAGAATATAGAGGATGATTAAGTTATAATCTAATTATAAAATAGTGATACTAATGTATATTTATGGAGTTCATATTTAAAATTGAACAGAGAATCAAAGATGATTTTGAAAATTGGATTGAGTTTTTGACTGTTGGAGCTTGTTTAGCTGTACTTTCAGTTTTGATGAGGGATAGAGGGTTTTGTCTATTTTTTTAGTTTATATTTTCAAAATAACGGCAAATACCTTATTACTTTATCACATATGACTTCCAAATCTATAAAACTAGTAATTTCATTGACAAATCCTTTTTAAGTTACAAATCAACACAAAAACTTGAGTTCAAGGGAGGAGGACATTAATTTACTTTTGAAGAAGAAAGTAAATACTTTGTAATCTGAATCAAACATGAATTTCGGTCACAGCGGCATAAGAATCCAGAAAAAAATCATAGTTATGTATGTACTATTTTATGACATAAATTGAAAAAGAAATAAGATTTTGAAATTATATTAACGCTCAAAAATCTTATTTATTTATATTGTTCAGTATGGATGCAATTAGAGAAGGAATAACTTTATTAAAGAATTATTATTTTTTGAATGTCTCTTCTTTTTTTTTAAATTCAATATCTATATTATTATGCACAAACTTATATTATTTTGTAAGCAATTTTACTTTCTTTGTTGTTAAAATTAAAGAATTCGTAGTAATAATTTAAAATTCTTTTAACTTTTTAAAAGGCATTTAATATAATTTTTTTTTATTATATTTTGAGACTGTCCAACTTTTATTTAACAAATTATCGGAATGCATTTAATGGCAGTAAAAATCTGTATGTCTCAGTATATTAATTGAATGACATACAATGTTACTAGCAAGTATGAATAACACGATGTTAACAAAGAGCTATAAAATAATTTTATTACTTACTTCCTCTTCTGCTTTAATAACAAAAGTAATTTTATGCTTTTTTAAAATCCTAAGTGATTGTTATGTTTAATTT
This sequence comes from Epiperipatus broadwayi, assembly GCA_028023455.1. NCBI lineage: Eukaryota > Metazoa > Onychophora > Udeonychophora > Euonychophora > Peripatidae > Epiperipatus > Epiperipatus broadwayi. The sequence goes on from JAQFVV010006210.1 coordinate 9,171,590, forward strand.
CATTTTTATGTGTAGCTGTTTAAATTATTGAAGATTTAAGATTATACTTATTTAAAAGAAAAGTTCACAATATGGTTTTCTCTAAGCAAATGGTTTCGATATTAGCAGATCTAATATTTTATTTATTATAATTTATACCATTGAATTCTTCTAAAAGACAAATTATGTTTTATATTATAAGAAAAAATATTTTATTTTGAAGGATATAAGAAATGACAGTTTCTATATGATATTTGATACTCAATATTCAGCTCTTGAAATTTATTTAACCGTATTTTACATGATATAATTAATACTATGAGGTATTTATGAGAATAAAATAGCAAGATATACACACGCACACATAACTGATAAGACAATCATGAAATGTTTCATTTATATATAATTTTACAAAAAGAGTATGAATAAAAAATTAGCTTTGTCATAAGATCTATTGTTAAAAAACTCTTCTAAATTGGTTACTTTAAATTTTATTATTTTGTTTATACACTTTTTAAGAAAAATATATTGGATATTTATCTTAATCATGTAAGAGGTTGCACTATTTGAGGATGAAATAAAAATTATTTTAGAATTTATGGCAAAGTACTAAGTATGAGATATGCAAATAGAGAGATTTGAACTCAGGATATTTCAGTCGATTCATCCTTCATTCTACCTCAAGCAACTGATATACATGACCACATGTGCAAAAAAATACATGATCCCCAATATATTTATTTCATACAGGACCAGTACTCATCAGTTTGGCCAGATTATAATCTCCCACACATATATACAATCAGCGCTCAGTTTATATTAAGATAACAATTCCTCAACTTTAATGGACAAGCTCAAATCTTCTCCATCCTTCCAACTATCTAACCATCGATTTTATTAAAAAATCTACAAAGAAATGACTCATAGCCCTTGTTGGAATTGATATTACAGTCATACCCATGTAGACATTATGTCCATCTAATTCCTCATATTATAAGACATAACATTCATGCATATATTAGTCCTTGTTGTATTTGATATTATAGTCATATCCATGTAGGCATTATGTCAATCTAATCCCTCATATTATCAAACATTACATATTCATATATATTAATAGAAAAGAGCCCGTCCCTCTCTTATTAATATATATGAATATGTTATGTCTTATAATATGAGGGATTAGATGGACATAATGTCTACATGGGTATGATCATAATATCAAATCCAACAAGAGCTTAGAGTGTTCCATCATAGGTTTTTCAATAAAATAAGCAGTTGATTGGGTGGAAGGGTGAGAAGATTAAGACTGTCCATTAAAGTTTGAGGAATTGCTATCTTAATATAAAACAAGCACTGTATATGTGTGGGAGATTATGATCTGGCCCAATTGATGAGTTCTGATTCTACATGAAATACATATATTGAGGATCATGTATCTTTTTCACATGTGTGTGGTCATGTGCATTGATTGCTTGAGATAGAGTGGAGGATGAATAGATTGAAAAAGCCTGAATTCAAATCCCTCTATTTACATATATAAAAACATTCAGTATAAGTAAATTACTTACTGCCTTAGAATTAAATATGAGATAGTAAAATCATATTACAAAAATAGTAAGCAATAGTTACTAATAAACAATATTAGTAATAATCAAATGGACACCTTTTTATTCTAACGCCACCTACAGTAAGTTTGAATAATAAGAGATTATTATATATTAGTGCATTGAACTCCCATTCCCATACTGATTTCTGTTTTTTTTTGCATTTATCAATGAGATCTGGCAACCATCTTTAACCCTATTTCATGATTCATACCAACAGCCTGAAATCTATTTGAACAGTTATAGAGATTTGATTCCAAATCAGTAACAATATATTATAGTATCCTCATGTCATTATTATCTGTGGGGTATATATTTTTCCTCTGGCCCAGAACTTTATTAATAATAACAACTAATCACTTAATTCCCCTAGTGTGCACAATATACGATAAATTAAGACTAGCAACCAGTGCCATTTAGAGTGAATGTAAGGAATTAGTGATTTATGCATTCAAATCCATATCCTCAGTCTGGTTTCTGACATTATCATGGAGCTTAGGGTTCAAAGCCAGGGTTAACAAAGTTATATATTTAGCTACTAATTTTAAATCCATTTTACATTTAAATTATCAATCTGAAGTTTAAAACATTCTAAGCTTTTGAGTCCAAGGCAATTGACTAAGTAGTCATTTAGATCTGCCTCCAGGTTAGTTTGAGTTCAAAACCTTTGGGGTTTTAAATTTTAGGATGAATTCTAAAATAAAATTAAATGTTGTTGTTAGATGCATAACCACATTAATCTAAATTTGAATCCAAAGCCTCACTAATAAAGCCAAAGCCAGTAAACAGTCTGGGAAAGGGGATTTAAGTACACCACCACCTGGCAATCACTGATTATTCAAATACTAGAGTAGAGAATTGTTCTTTTTCTATCATGTATCATATCATCATCATCATCAGTCATTCACAAATAAGTATGGCCATTTCAATCTAAGAGGAAATAAAAAAGTGTATGAGTTCTGTGATGACTATACAAATCAATCTGTGACCACAAATATATCCACATGTTGAAAAGCACTGGTCCATTCTATTTATATGAAATTTTATTGTGCCATCCTTTAACTTCTTCTATAGAATTCTTTCTGCAATACTTTTAACATTGTATGTAACTGTAATTTTATTGTCATTTACATTCCTAGCCAGAGGAAAAAATACCTACAGTTAATAAAAAACGGAGGCACTAAAATGTTTTGTTATATATATATATATATTCAATTTGGCATGAATTCATATATTTAAATTATAGGCGATAGCTTGAATAGTAAAATGGAGATAAAGATGATTGCCATATGTACATCTGTAGTTAGTGCTTCCAACTTTAAATCCTAAGCCTCACTAATAAAGGCAGAAGTTAAAAACTAGTTTGGGAATGAAAGATTTAAATGGATTGTCATCTAGTAATTATTGATTTCTCAAGCTTTCTATAGATTTCTCTAAAGTAGAGAGATGTTCTCGTTTTATCATATATTGATTAGCTAAGAAATTAAATAATTTGTTAATATCGAATTATGCTATACGACTTACTGCCGAACTTTAAGTAATTTGTGTGAAGGGAGTTAGGGCTACATTAGCAATCTAAGAGTTGTAAATAAATTTATGTATTTCAAATAAAATCTTGTTCTTCAAGGCGGGAAGTATTGCTATTTCTGCACTTATTCAGAACTGCAGTCTTTTAAAAGCTCCAGCTGAAACTGAACTGGGGTAGAGTTAATTCGGCACTATTTTAAGTATAAGTTTTGATTAATTATTAATGCTAAGTCTTCATTATATAGTTAAATAAATCGTTTGCTTTATAAATGTGGTTTATCAAATTAATTATCCTAATCATAGTCCTGTACAATACATCTCTAAATGGCTCACGTAGGGCAAAGACTTTTGTAGTTGTTTTCCAAAGAAGAAAAATAAAAAAACAATACATTAATTATGAGGTTAATTAAAATATTTTAGATAAAAATAGCTGGTCATTCATTTACCTAACAATAATTAATGATTGTTTGAGTTGCTAACGAACTGGCTAGTTGAAATAGTAATCCCAATTCTGCTTGTAACTTAAAACAAGTTTAGTCTGAATCTGATTTGCACCTTAGGTGATGAACTTTACAAGCAGATGAACTACATCACGAAGCGTTTTACATATATAATTTTATAATAACTGAATACACAGGCTTATTATATACCTGTATTTATATATGTAATATATAGGGTATATGAGCACAGACTTTCACACGACCCACCACTCTCCACACCATCTCATAACACTGACACCCTTGAACACATTATGTCGAAAAGATAAGAATCTCAGCGACAAGAATCTCAGCCTCAGGGTGGCCTTTGAGCATTCCATCATCAGATTTTCAATTGGATGGACGGTTGAAGAGCTGGAGTGTGGAGTAGACTGAAGCCTGTCCATTAAAGTATGAGGATTGGCTATCTTAATATATATCTGAGCACTTATAGCATATATGTGTAGAGATGGTAATCTGGTCCAACTGATGATTGCTGGTTTAGCATGAAATACGTATATTGGTGATTATTTATCTTTTCGACATATATGTGTTCAAGTGTGTCAGTGTTATGAGATGGTGTGGAGAGTGGTGGGTCGTGTGAAAGTCTGTGCTCATATATAATTTTATGTAATTTTAACAACAACAACTATCAAGATAAATTTATATATAACCTATGGTATAATAATAATGATGTACAAACATTTATAAAGGTTTAATTATTCTGTGTTGTAGATACAAATTTAAGGTGTTAGAATAAACTAGATTTAAGATTGTAAAGTAATGGGGAACACCGCTGACGATGATCCAGTGTTATCGCTTGGTCATAGATACGCTACTGCCTACTTGCTTTTGAAAACTTTAAAAAAAAACATTTAATAAAAATGCATGAACCTTTTATTTTACTTTTTCTTAAGATAGCTAGGAAAATGTCTTATTTCACAGATGAACACAAAGCTTTTTTTAAGTACTCTTTTAAAATCAAATCCATTTTTTTTTTTTTTAAGTATTAACATCTTTTTAATGCTTCTACAATCTGTGGCCTCTTTTTCTTCAGCGATTTACAAAAAAAAAAATAAATAGATATAAACACATTTCTAACTATATGAAAGAAAAAAAAATTAATGTAAAAATAAATGTTGTAGAATACCTAAGCAAAACGGCTATTACTATTTATATACACCTAATTTTTGTTTAAAGGCGGCACTGACAGACAGGCAATAGTAAGCTTTGAAGTACATCATATATATAATAAGTAATAACTACGTATGTTAATTTAAATTTTTTTTCTTTCTGAAAAATGCGTGTCATAGCATCGGCCGGGACGCGAACCCGCAACCCAGGCAACTGCCTGCAAATGCAAGGCAGTCGCGCTGACCTCTCGACCACCAATGCAAGACAAATGCATATTTTTTTTCTTCTGAAAAATGCATATTTATTTATTATTAAATTTAGTTTAGGCAGTTTATATTTTTATTTTAAACAATACTTCTTATTTATTTATTTATTTCTATTTTATGCAAATCTCTGTGTGATATTTTACAATTGTCTGAGAATTCTGTTGTAAACACTCACGCACATATTCCCGTATAAAAACATAGTTTAAATAAGAACAAAAATCCAATATATTAAATAGTTCTCTATCAAACATATATTAGGCAAATTTTATAGTTAAAAACGAAAAAAGAATAGAACTAGGGCAAAAAAAATTTATATTATTAAGATTAAATTGCAATGCATCAGCTTTTGAGAATTCCACGGGTAGCACAGAAAGCTTTGCACCTGATCATTTACATTTCAAATAAAACAAATCCGATTATTTCACTATACGATCCAAATTAAGATAATATGAACTTGGTCATTTGTGTCTCAAATAAATTTTTTTTGATCACATGATGAAATAATCTAATTTGTTTTCTTTAAAGAAAAGTATATAAAGCTAAGAAAGATTGGTGACGAGAAAATAAGCAGGTTACCAGTAATAAGATAGATGTTTTCCATAATCTTAGTATAAATCCAAACGCTTTACAATAAAAAAGGCAATAGCATGTTAGTAAATGTGAAGATGCAAGGTAACAGAACTTTTGGGAACAAGGTGGAAGGTCAATGAAAAAAAAAAGTGACAGAGATAGCTTTATGAGACCTCGTTCCTTGCTATTTAAAGTACAGTTTTTTTTAATCTACTCTCTCTGATCAGGATGTTGGCAACCAACCAAGCCAATATAACTCATCTAGTAATATATTTTATTTTTCTTGTCTCATTTGAATTTTAATTAAAGTTTTTTTAATTTCTTAAAGTTTTATAAAATTCTAAAATTGTATTTAAATGAATATAATATTTTTATACATATAGTTTAATAGAATTTTATGTTAATATTATGATACCTGCATGAAACACACATGTTAGTTCTGCATTTTTGGAGGTATGGGATTGTTGATATGCTTTTGGTGAATTCTTCACTTATAATGCTTAAATCACTGTGGATATACAAGTCTTTTATTCTGAGAATAATGTTGGATGCGATGTAATAGATATTTTTATAGAACAACAAAATCAACAAAAGTAAAACAAATAAAAAGCTAATCTGTAAATGGTACAAATGACAATGACTGTATATTGTTAATAATAAAATGGTTGATTGCTCAGAAGCGCATAAGAAATTCAGGCACCAGAAATAATATATCTGGGTATGATCCATGAATCTTAAACACTAGACTCTGCCATTCTACCTCTGTTCCAAAACCACAGGGTTTTATGCTGAATGATGTTCTGAAAAATGTAGTGATAATTTAGGTGCACATGATTAGTGATGATAATGATAAGATGGCAGACAATGAAATGAGAAAAAAATTGAAAATGTACAGTTGTATAATAATAATTGTGTAAGAAAGTCATAATACAACAAAGAGATGATAAAATTATAGATGATTATAAATTAGAATTATGATAACACTGGGAATCATTCAGAAAATATTAAAACTATGTTAAAAAGATGGTATATAATAGAAAATTCATTATTTGATCATTATCACTTATTTTGTCTACATGGGTTAATGCAGTTGTAAATATAGCAGATTCTGGAATTCATTGTCTATATTTTGTGGCATCCCAAACAATAAACAACTCAATTATTATTTTTTATTATTTTGGTTATAATAACCCACCTTTGATAAGAGAGACATTATTGTTAATACATATTTGGATAAATAAAAAAACATCTAAAAAAGTTAACATATATTTTCATGATTATAATAAAATCTTTTATTCAGAGAGCTATGCTACATTGGGTGCACTAGGGTATAGGACTGTTCTCATGAAAAATATCTATATAAGATTAGAAGCTACTTATGATAGAACAAACTGTTTTTATAGTAGTAAGAATTAGATATATACCTGGGTCTCATTTTATGTGGTAGATAGGTTCCTCAAAAAACCCACATAAAAAAAAATCACACAAAAATAGACTTAACTTACCTTGAAAAATGGGGTATATGTTCTGTAATTTTCAGAAATTGCATAAAAGCAACAAGAAAAATTACTTTAAAATTCACATAAAAAAATAAGGAAATAATGTATGACTAATAAAAAATTTCAAATATTTGAAAAAAATTGATACAAGACAAACTTTTTTTACTTTGTTTATTAACTACAGTATTTAATTATATATTTTTTCATACATATTTTAATCATTATCACTATTTGACAATATTCAGTTCATTTGTGATCTGGTAAGAAATCAGATTCGTCGCAAGAGCTAGTACAACTAGCTCCACCATCAGTCTTATGCTGTGTTAATGGTTTTCTGTCAACAATGTAATCAGTGATTAAACTTTGAGATGATGATTTTACTAATTGTTTATAAATCTCATGATATCCAGACATACAACTATTTAGCTCTCATTGGAATTTAAGAGGTTGTTCATTGGAGCAAATTCTCTCAGATTTCAGCATTTACTGACATTTTCCTTTGTCTCACACATCAACATAAATTCTATGATTAAGTGATTTTTACTTATCAGAAAATAATAAATTTATCTTCATTTGATAGATATTTTTGTTTACTACTGAAATAAATATTAAATATTTACATTTTGTTTCTATATAAAAAAAATGAGATCGCAATCAAAGCAAAAAGATTTATATGTTATCATTTCTAGAAAGATTATTTTCAGTTTACAAAATCAACAAAATCTTTGTTATTTCTGATTATTTTTAAAAATCTAAAAGAGTTTTTATTACTGTTATATCTAACAAAATATGTTTTAAAAGTTTAAAATTTTTGAATATTTATTGTGATATTTTTATATTTGTAAGTATAAATCTATTATTATTATTTACTCATAAGTAAGATTCTAAATAGCTTCAGACCATATTCACATTAGCTGCTAATATAACATTATATTTTTGAAAAACAAAAGTATTTCAAGTCAAAAGAAGTTATTAATAATTTAAATTTCTGATATCTAATAAATATAGTGAAATATGAACTTCTTTATCATATAAAAAAAAACCACATAAAAAGATATTAAGAAGAAACATGAATCACATAATTTCAAAACCACATTTAAAAAATCCACATAAAATGAGACCCATGGGTATTACCAAAATCACCCTTTTCTTAAAGGGTTTAAAGTGGTTTGGATATATTATATTTATATAAGAATTAGATATACTACAAACTCTTCTATTAAATTTGAATATAGAATATATAATAAACCAAAACAAATAAGAATAAGATGTGGGATTCAGAATTGATAAAAACAATAATTTTATACATCTAATTATAAGCCAATTATAGATAAAAATAGAGAAAACCTAAAGGCAGATTTCTTAAATATGGAATTGTGATTAAGTATAAAGAGGATGAAATTTATGATAACTGGGGCATAAATTGGCTTTAAAATAATTGATTAAAAGTACAAGTGAAGAATAGTTTCAGTGTCTATGGATCATTGATCAGCAATAAAGAATCTGGAAATCAAGAAATTCATTGCAGACTGACATTAAGCCAAATTAAAATAAGCCTTTAGAAATTTTTTAGATAAGAGAACATATCTTTATATATAATATTAACATTTTAGGAAAAAGGTTTTTTCTTTTGTTACACCTAGTAGAAGTTTTTGAAAATGTTTAACTTTTCATTTCTATCTAAAATCTTTATTTTATAATAAAACCCAATAAATTGAACTTGAATTTCTTTTTAATTTAATTTTACAAATAAAAAATATTCTAAAACAATCATATTTGAACTTTGCAAATATTGTAAAAATGAGTTGCAAATAAGAACAAAGGATATAATATATCAGATAACAATGTGAAATTAAACATTCTTTAGAAAATAAATGAATTTATTTTTAATTATTTTTAAATGTGAATTTATGATAAATCTATCAAATTCTGGTTAAAATTTGATATTTGTTTTATAATTTTTACAATATTTGAAAATTTAATAAAACCATGTCAATTCTGACAGGTGATGACATTACACAATCAGTTTCACATAATGGAAGGCTCAATGTATACTATATGTTTTCTTGCTAATATTATGGTTAAATTGAATAAAATCAATAGGTAATTTTTATGTTTTAAATAATTATCAACCAATTAGTGTGTAGAAATACTTAATAAAAAAGCAAAAAAATTATATTTTTTTTATTTCAAAAATTTTATATAAAAACAACACTACAACAACAATAGAATAGAAACATTTCATATTTTCCAACTGCCCACAAGATATTAATCTCTTCATTTTTTTTTAAAATTAATCAATAAAAGCAGGACTGCAGTGTTATAAAAAAACTTGCACTAATATTAATTAAGATAATGGTAAAACAGCGATCTAAAGAACTACCATGCTATTTATAGTACAAACTTCTAATTTATAGTAACCACGTTTGAAAACATGTCTGGGCACTGAAAAGTTAATGATTGTTTGAATTATGTTATTTCCTTTGATTCTGTATGGATATAAAAATTAAACCCTAAAAAGCATGATTAGGAAAGCATTGACATTACTGAAATCTTTTGAGATCATTGTGGATAGAACGGAAGATGATCAAGTAAGTACTAAATTATATTAGACTTAAACTTTGTTTAAAGTATGGGTTGAATTGTTTTATAATAATCATATTATAGGATAGATGAACTATAATGCTCAGACAGGTTGGTGGGAAAGGAGACAAGAGTGATTGACAATAAAATAGATGGCGATATTGAAGAGTAAGAAAAATGATAGATTGTTCAAGAGAGAAGTCATTTATATAATTAATTGTTAAAAGTTTACTTCATGAAACTAGAAATAATTCAAATGAGTACATAGTTTAATAATCGCGCGTGCACACATACACACACACAAAGAATTTATATATAAAAAGTTCCAGTGATAAGAAAGAATTTAATTTAAACACAACTAAATTTATACAGAATCGAATTAAAATTAATATTAAATACATGATTACATATTGTTGATATTTTAATTTAGAAGAAAAAAAAGTAATTTTTTTAAAAAAAATAACTGAGTCTAGAAACAAATTAAACAGAAATACTAAAGAAAAAAAATTGTTGGATAAAAATAATTGTAAATACTTCACAGAATAATCATGTCCGAATATGTTATTACGACGTGATTGTTTCGGGAAGTATAATATTTCTAAACGTTCCTAAACGTTTACATGCGATTAAAATTATTAGCAAAAATGGTACTTGGGTATTTTTCCTGCAACCAAGGAAAGATAGGAGGACTTTTCACATTCGTATCAATACACTGCTAACTTTTTAATGTTGCTATTTTGGCAACATCAAACATTATAAAAACATTAGAAAGTTAGCAATGAATGTGAAAAGTCATCCAATTTTTCCTTGGTTGCAGAAATAATATTCAATACAGTTTTACAAAGACAAAAAAAAAATAAAAAATAGTACATGAGATAAATACGTATTTATGAATTCTACACGGACGCAAGTTAACTTTTGATACTTAATTTGATCAATTTCAACAAAAAAAATATGTGGTCCATGTTGCATGAGAAAAAAAAGCCAACATAAATTTTTATAAAAATAAATATATTCTATGAAAAATATACTTACGCAGACGACTTTTGCATACAAAATGGTGATGGTCAGTAGCAACCTCCCCAAACTTCCTTCCCCCTTCTCCAAAAAAGTTGTCGAACAACTGATTGACCATTACATGCTCTAAATGGAATACTGCCAGGCAATCTAATTTTTCGAATAAACAAATAAGTCATTCTATCTTTCCTTGGTTGCAGAAATAATACTAAATAGTTTTACAAAAACAAAAAAAATATTATGAGAGATATACACATACTTTTACAAATTGTATATCGACACAAACTAACTTTTGATGCTAATTTTTGGAATAAACAAATAACAAAGTCAACGTCTTCATTCAATTACAATTAAATAATAAACTTTTAATTCAAAGATTCAAAAACGTTGAAGTCAGACAATAACCAAGTTGAAATTGGAAAAAAAAACACAGAAGTAAATAATGCAGTTGAAATTAAAAATGTTAAACCAAATTCACAATAATAACAAATGGTAAGTTTAAAATGTACAAACAAACTTTTGAATCAGAAAAAAAATACCAAAATGTCCAAAAAAGCACCTATATAATAGTTTCAGTTGACATGTTTCAAAACACGTTTTGTGCCTGTTCAAAAATACATTTTTTGACGAGGAAAAAAACTCAAATCGCAAGGGTTTATTTAATGTTCGCAACATTATCGCGTATATAAAAAGTCGTCCTATCTTTCCTAGGTTGCAGGAATAATACCCAAGTACCGTAAAAATAAATGTACATAATAAAAGTCGAATAAAAAAAAAACTGAAGTAAATGATAAAAATTATTTTTTTATAAAAAAAATATTATAATAGGTTACATAAAAAACAAAACAAAATTCACTGAGTTATCAGTATGATGATTAAATATGTCAGGAAAAATTCCACAAAAAACTATATAAATTCGAAATCCCTGGTTCGAGGGTTTTTAAGGATTTGTTCATTTTTTTGGGATTTCAACACTACATTACCCATCTCCCATTATAAACCCAAATGTTGAAAAGTTTATTTTACTATCTAAAGTTTGAACATAAATAATTCTGTATATTGAATACATTTATTGTTTTAATAAGAGTAATATTTTAAAAAGCTTAAAATGTTTATATACCATTTATATCAGCACAAAATTTTATATATAAATAATCAAAACAATGAATCATCAATACTGTATGATTTTATCTAAAACAACGCATAATGACCATTTCCATTTTTATGCATAAATCTTCTAGCATCCATTGATTACTATGGCTTGCACTGGGTGACATTACTGTCTGGAGAGGTTGCTACTAATATTTTGCTAGATGATAAAAGTTTTCGAATTAATGGTATTAGAATTAATACTGTCACCCTATTGTAATAAAAAATGTGAAAACAAAAGTGTCAAATGAAATATCAAGTATTTTAATTGTAGACCAAAACAAATAATAATTATCTGATCAAATATTTAAAGACAAGAAAACATCAGATAACTAAAAGAATATATTTGTGACATTTATGTTTAAAAAGAATATATAAAAAAAATTAGAAATTACCATATATTAATCTTCTATTAGATATAGATATTCTTTTACTAAAATCATTACAAATCATCGATACAAAAGTTTGTATTCCAGCTTTCCAAAGTAAAAAGCTGGACTTAAAAGTGTTATAGCAACAACAGATATTTGACTTTATAAGCAATTCTGATATAATTAAATTTTTAAAATATCATAATATAGATACATACCATTATCATATACTGAGGAATATTTATTAAATCACAACAGCAGTGATTAGTTTCCATGGTAACAACAATGTTAAGAGAATAGAATGATTCTAACTTCTGAAATTTTTTTGTGGCAGTTTTATAAAAAATATTTTATGGATCAAACTAATAAGAATGTTTCCAGAACAATAGGTAATGTTATAAAAACTATTAGCTTAAGAGAAAAAGTAAGGATAAAATACTAGCACTAAAAAAAGGTAAATTTTAATGTTTTTTTTTTTTAAAAAAAAGAGAAAATATAGATTAACAGTAATAATAATAATAATAAAAATTAACAACTATAGATATCTTAAAGAAATTATCAATATATTTGTCAAGCGTTATTAGCCGAGAAGTCATTGCAGCCGCCTTGCAAGCAAGTAGTTGGTTGCAGACAGTTGTGGGTTCATGTCCCGGCAGATGCTATGACATATGGGGAAAAAAATTATCAATATATTTAAAACAAAATAGATGAAATTAGTTATACAATTAAACTTTGATAAGGTATTTTTCATAGAACTAGTCTAATATTGAAAGGTAATATATCTATTGACTAGAAAAAAATTAATAAATCTGTAATTTATATAGTTAAGGCTTGGACACTTGAACAAAGAACAATACAAGCATTGCAGATAACAAAGAAAAGTAAATGAGAGAGAGAGAGAGAGAGAGAGAGAGAGAGAGAGAGAGAGAGAGAGAGAGAGAGAGAGAGAGAGAGAGAGAGAGAGAGAGAGAGAGAGAGAGAGAAATTAAAATAAAATACACAGGGAAGAAAACAAATAGGCAAGATGGATTTTAATAATTTTTATTAGTGATTCATTAAGCTAAAAATTATCCACTGTAATGTAATAATTTTAATTACACATGTCTTATGCAAAGTAAGGACTGGTTTTTGTCCACCTTCAACACCTTGTGGAGGGATGTAATCATAAACATATGATCACAGACATGTAAAAATATTTATGACTCCCAAGATATACATTTCATGCTGAATCAGAACTTATCAGTTGGCCCAGATCACAATCTCTTACATATATCTTTATCATCATTCAGTATATATAGATAGCCATTTAGTACAGTTTAATAATAAGTGTTAAACTTACTGCCTTAACAACTTTGATACAAACCACTTGTTGGAAATAGATTAATTAATAATTTTTATTAGTCATTTATTAGATGAAAGATTATTCTTTTAATGAATAATATTTCTGTAGTGTAATAATTTTCACTACACTACTTTCATCCAAGGTAGGTAGAGATGGACTGGTTTCTATCCACTTTTAACACCTTGTGGAGTGATGTAATCATAAACACATGACCAAGGACATGTGATCTCCAAAATGCACATTTCATGCTAAACTACACTGGCTAAAGTTTTCAATTGCTTTCTAAAAGATGTTAAAAAATCTAGAAAGACTTGGATTGTGATATTGATAAATAAAATAGCTTGCTGAAATGATATGCAGAAAAAAAAAACACTATAATAAAATGATTAAGATTTTCTTCATTTCCTGTGGATCAAAAATAATTAAAAATTGTAATTCAATTAGATTACTTTCTTTTCTTAATATGAATATAAAATAAATAGTGAAGGTACACTAATCTGGAAAGATTAATTTATTAAGAAAAATTTTACAGTTTAGCATTGCTTTTGATCAAGTTGGTCATATTCATAGAATTAATATAAATAGAATTTATAAGTTAAATAATTTAAATATACCATTTACATGATAATGCCATGCACAAGTTTTTCTTGTTTATTGTGTTGATGTTATTTGCAATAAACCACACCTTTTTATATTTTCTTTTTTGATTTTTCCACTCAGTGCAAATTACTTTAACATTAAGTGGATCAAAATTGTGGCCAGACATGATATGATTTTCTAAAAATATAGATTTAATATTGGGTTCTGTTTTAACACACTTGTGTGTGTGTATATATATATATATATATATATATATATATATATATATATATATATATATATATATATATATATATATATATATATATATTTGTGTTGAGCTAATCTTGTAGCACAATTGGCACAAGACTCATCATAGTAAATTGCATTACATGTTGGCTCATTGTTCTTAATTTTATAAACTATTTGGAGAGCTTGATTTAGAGATAATTTATATTTAGTGTTGTTTAACATCTGATTAAGATTAGGATGGATACTAAAATTAATACTGAATTCATTTGAGCAATTGTCTTCATCTTTTCACCCACATTCATATACTCAAGTTTCACATAAATTAGCTGGCTTCAAATGTTTTTGTATAGAAACTGTAAATTATGTAAGTTTGAAGCAGACAGAAAAGACAATATTGAAAACTATATAAAAGACTTACTCAATTCTTAAAAAAATCTATTCATTTTTAAATACCAAGAATGTTAATAACAATATTAACGTATGGATCAGCCTTCCTTTTGTACCACATATATCTAAAAAGATGAAAATAATCTGCTCAAATGAATTCAATATTAGTTTTAGAACCGCTCCTAATCTTAATCAAATGTTGATCAGCACTAAAGATAAATTATCTCTAGACCAAGCTTTCCAAATAGTTTATAAAATTAAATGCAGTGAACCAATATGTAATGCAATTTACTATGGTTAATCTGGTGTTAATTTTGCTACAAGATTAGCACAACACAAATGCTCTAAAACAGACCCCAATGTTAAGTCTATATTTTTAGAACATGTAATCCAGTCTGGCCACAATTTTGATCCACTTAATATTAAAGTAGTTTGCACTGAGTGCAATGATGGAAAATATATATAAAGAGGCATGGGTAATTAATATAATATCAATGCATTATCATGCAAGTGGGTATATTTAAATTATTTAACTTATAAATTCTATTTATATACTTATATTAGTTCTATGAATATCACCTACGTGGTCCAAAGCCATGCTAAGCTGTAAATTTTTTCTCATAAATTAATCTTCCCAGATTAGTGCACCTTCACTATTTATTTTAAAAATTATGACTATGAATAAAACTTAATTAAAAAGAAGCTCACTTATAATTTTGAATCTCATTTATGACTACATATTTCGATTATATTGTTTACTCTAAGGTTTATGTATTCTTAAATAGATACAATTTTCATTTGGAGATTAAATTCTTAGTTAATACAATGTGTTTGATTGCCATAATATTTTGTTCTGCTTATTAGTGACTTGATAAAATTATTATTTTTTATTATTCATAACAAAATAAAGTGTCAAATGATGTTATTATTAAAGTTGGTGTGTGTGTGCGCGTTTTTTTATTCCAACGATACTAATGTTTTTGTAAGATCCACAATTTTTATTTATATTTTGTATTTAACCTCTTACATATATATAATTATCGACTACAAAAAAAAAAAAAAAAAACAGAAAAAAAGATTTAAAAAAAAAAGTAATGTTTCTTTTTTCCTAAAGATTTTACAAATTTACCATAAGCAAAATACTCGATTGCATTATTGATCGTCTTTCTTGCCATCTCTCTTTCTTTCTATGTATATAAATGATGAATTCTGGCTATATATATATAACATATAATCGAGTAACTAAGTTCATTTTCTGAAAGTAATTAAAGTAAGCAAAAGAGTGCTGCAATCTGATAAAATTAGAGCGAGGTCTGATACCCTCTTAAAACGTATTCTAGTATTTTTAATATTTACATCTACATTATAAACTTTTAATGAATTCATCATATCATTAAAATATTTGTATATGTTTACATAAAATTAAGTTTACATTAATATTTGTATTTTCTAATGACGAACAGTGCTTACAAGTTGAAAAACCTGTATTGATTGGAATTCTAAAATTAAACATCGAAAAACAGTCTTGCGTTGTTAGCCGAGAGGTATCGCAACCGCCATGCAAACAAGTAGTTGGTTGCAGACGGTTGTGGGTTCGTGTCCCGGACTGATGCTATGACATATGAAAAAAAAAAAAAACATCGAAAAACAAAAGCCTGCAAGATTCTACGTTTTTAATTTTTCATTTTAAGAAGTGTCATTCCGAACTTTTTTCCCAGTGTTAAATTTGCTCTACTCACTAAACAATTATAAGATAGAATTCTATTAATACTTAGCAAATATTAACAAGTTCGAACTTTTTAAATAAGTATAAACATTTTATAAATTTTAAAGTGTTTATATATATATTAAAAGTGGGCATATAAATTTTTCACAATTTTATCATTACATTTTTATATTTAATTTCCTTTTTATTTTTTTATTTATTAAACTATCAAATAATAATAATAATAAAGAATAAGAAATAGAGGGGGGGGGAGATGGTACAAAAATGGAGAATAAAATGATACCAAAGGAAAAAAAAAGGAAGAGAGAAAGATAGAGGAGGAAAGAATGAGAGTGATATATATAAAGTGAAAAGTAATTCCAATTGTGTTTTCCTGAAGATTTGTAATGATGGTATTTTATTTGTATATTGGACTATAACCATTATTTAATGTAAGTACTAAATGTCTTTAGAAAAATTTAACTTTATTTAAATATTCCAAATACATTCTACTATTAGTAATAGCACAAAGGTTAGTATATGCACAATGTTTTGAGAGTATTATTCTCCCCTTTTCTTCAGATGTTGTTGGCCTGAGTAGGACAGTACTGGCATGGGAATTAAACCTGGATATAGCATGGGAATAAAACTTGGACCAGGTTATATTCCCATGCTAGTACTGTCACTAGTCAGGCCAACAACACCTAACGAAGAGGGGGGGGATTAATACTCTCGAAATGTTGTGCATATACTAACCTTTGTGCTATTATTAACAGTTATATGTATTTAGAATAAATAAAGTTAAATTTTATAAAGACATTCAATATTTATATTAGATGATGGACATTGTCCAGTATATGAATACAAATCCAAAATGTGTTTTTTAAAATTACATGGTAACTTAATATTTATTATTTTTTAACGTTTAACATTTATATTTCTTAAAATTTCTTTATAGTTTTTATTACCTGTATTACCCTGACCAAAAAAAAAAAAAAAAAAACTTAAGAAAACTTGTACTGTATTTCCTTGCTAGATTCTCCACAACTGGTATTTAGTTCTCCATGGCTCAGAAACTAATAAATAACATATAAAAAAATTAGAAATTAATAAAAAAATAAATTTTAATTTGTTACATTTCAATTTTTTTTGTTTACAATTTGTTCCCTTGACAACAGATTGAGATTGTTGATAGTTTTTGATGTTGAGATTGTCTAAGTGTTGATCGATTTTAATGAACACACACACACACACACATATATATATATATATACAAGCACATATTGTACATAATTTTAACATGCATTTACATTTGTACATATTTCTATTAGTAATAAATGGTTTAATGGTCTTATAAATATCTGTCACCAATCATATTTTTCAGATTTGCAATCCACTTATCCAAAGCTTGTTATAAATGTTGAATTCTTTAGCCCTGGGTGGATGAAGTACTTGTCCTAGGCCCTATCACTAGGGATTTCTGAATTTTGTAAAAATTAAATGATCTTGTTGAGATATCATATTTTTGAACGTTTTAAATATAAAATAAAAACTAAATAATTTTTTATTAGTTACCAATTTTTATATTTCAAAACAGCTTCACATTATGCTAAAATTATCAAATTTTATAATTAATGACAAATATAGAACATGAACGTTATATATTTACATATATAACAAATTATTTTCATTTGCTGTTCATTGTAAAATGTGCCACTAAATTAAGGATAGTATATAAAGGGGCTAATATGTTTTAATGCATTTCTGTAGCAATGTGTTTTATCATAGGATCAATATGTTAGACATAAACTTTACAACATATTAATTTTCCATTTACATCTTTTGTGCTATTGTGTCAGTTTGTATTGTTTATTTATTTGTTATATATAGGGTATATGAGCACAGACTTTCACATGAGCCCCCACTCTCCACACTATCTCTTAACACTGATACACTTGAACACATATATGTTGAAAAGACAAATAATCACTAATATACGTATTTCATGCTAAACCAGCAATCATCAGTTGGTCCAGATTACCATCTCCCAATATATATGTTATAAGTGCTCAGATATGTATTAAGATAGCCAAACCTTATACTTTAATAGACAGGATTCAATCTACTCCACACTCCAACTCTTCAACCGTCCATCCAATTGAAAATCTGATGATGGAATGCTCAAAGGCCACCCTGAGGCTGAGATTCTTGTCACACCCATGTTGACCTAAGGTCAATCTGACCCCTCATGTACAGGACATAATCCATTTAATACATATACATATATGTGTTCAAGTGTATCAGTGTTATGAGATAGTGGTCATGTGAAAGTCTGTGTGCATATACCCCACATATTACATATATAGACACAGGTATATTATAAGCCTGTGTGTTTCAGTTATTTATTTGTTGTAAAATCTCGTATACAATTTCAATATAAAATCAGCTTCACATAATGAAGGGGAAAATAAAACAATTAAATTGGCAAGATTTTCTCTAGCTAAAGAACAAATGCAAAAACAAATAGTAATTTTTAATAATTTTTATTTGTTATTCATTAGACTAGAGATAATCCACTTAATGAATAATATTTCTGTAGTGATCTGGACCAACTCATAAGTCTCAGCATGAAATGTACACCTTAGGGATAATATATCTTTTCACATGTCTTTGATCATATGTTTATGATTACAACTGATCCTAAGATATTAAAAGTTGATAGAACCCAGTCCCTACCTTGCATGCAAGTGATGTACTGAAAATTACACTACAGAAATATTATTTATTAATCTAATAGAAATTTTATTTGTCAGTCTATTTTGCTTAGAAATAACAATGGTGTGTGTGTTAAGATTTGAAATGGATTAGCCTCTTTAAAGAGTGGAAAAATGAAAGTAAATGCAAATTTCCATCACCTTTATTCTTCTATTTTCCAAATTTAATATATTGCAAATATTTGAAAATGTGTAAAATCTTTACAATGAGTGGCTTATCTACTTTTTATACAGATTTATATGGATGGTATATATGAATTTTGAGTTATATTATGAAATATTGACAATGTAAAATTACAACCATTTTAAAAATCCATATACTTTACTAACATTATATAAGACTATTATTTTATTTATGTCTGATAAATTCATGATATCAATATGGCCCCTAAATTGAGCTGATTATTTTAATGATAACAGCACATTTATATAGCACTTATTTATGCATAAGCAGTTAATATTAGGTTTCTTTTACATTTATCTATAAATAACTGCCTGATGTGAAACATATTGATTATAACTGTACTTTGTTGAATATTATCATTTGATGCACCAAATTTTTCATTCATTTCATAGAACATATATATACACATACAAAAATATAGCATTATGGTCAGAGTTACATTCTATAAAAATAATTTTAATAGTATTGAATTGGGTCTATAATATATTAACTTTTTCAGTGGTACAATTTCCTATTGACCTAGTGAATTAAAGTTCTAAACTTTTGATTGGTCAATTACAAAATCAGCAGTAAAAATATATTCATCTTTTAATATTATATTAGTTTTAGTTTTGTTTGTAAAAAAAAAAAAACAAATTAATAATTTGTCAGATTATGAAAGTGAATGAAAGTTTTTTCAAAAATAAACTTCTATTTATAATTATAAAAATAATATATAGCAGAAAACATAAAATGAACATTTCATAACCTGTTAGAAAATGCAGCCTACATCATTGATTTCTTTCTCAATTTACATTCATGTAAAAGTAAAGAATTTTTACTAAAATCTTAGCTATTCTTCTAACATAAATATATTTTCAGCATATTTTATCAAAATAATTGATAATATGTAAAAAATATGAAAAAATACTCTAAAATACACCTGATCTCATTTTATGTGGTAGATAAGTTCCGCAAAAAACCTGCATTAAAAAAATCACACAAAAATAGACTTAACTTACCTTGAAAAATGGAGGATAGGTTCTGTAATTTTCAGAAATCGCATAAAAGCAAAGCAACAAGAAAAAAATATTTTAAAATTCACATTAAAAAAATAAGGAAATAAAGCATGACTAATAAAAAATTTCAAATATTTGAAAAAAATTAATACAAGATAAACTTTTTTTACTTTTTTTATTAACTACAATATTTAAATTTTACATTTTTTCATACATATTTTAATCATTACCACTATTTGACAATATGCGTTCATTTGTGAACTGGTAAGAAATCAGATTCGTCACAAGAGCAAGTAAAACTAGTGCCACTTTCAGTCTTGTGCTGTGTTAATGGTTTTCTGTCAACAATGTAATCAGTGATTAAACTTTGAGATGATGATTTTACTAGTTGTTTATAAAGCTCACAATATCCAGACATATACCTATTTATCTCTCATTGGAATTTAACCTTTTAACAGGTAATTAATTTTATTGGCCAAGTGAGGTAAAACTCTAAACTTTAACTGGTCAATTCACAAACTAACCTGTCAAAATATATTCATCTTTTAATATTATATTCACTTTAGTTTTGTTTGTAAAAAGTATATTAATAATTTTTCAGGTTATGAAAGTGAATGAAAGTTTTTTCAAAAATAAATTTTTATTTATAATTATAAAAATATTTGATAGCAGCAAATCTAAAATGAACGTTACTCACCAACTAAAAAGTTTTGCTAACGTCAGTGATTTCTTTCTTAATTTTACATTGCGGATAAGTAAATAATTTTTACTAAAATATTAACTATTTTTCTATAATAATTTTATTTTTAGCATATTTTATCATAATAATTTATAATATGTCAAAAAATACTTTTAAAATGGTCTAAAACATTTGTTTATCACTTTCAAAATGAAAAAAAAAATTGTAGTGGTTTAGTTATTGACAAGTGGTTTTCTTTGTCCTTGACAGTTAACAGCCAATCAGCATCAAAGACAGACTGCCCTCTTCCTTTGTTATACTTAAAATTTGAATATTATTGATTTTTTACTTGTAAAATAATTCAGAAGAGGGCAGTATCTTACAGAACTTTTTTTAACCTTTAAAAAGAGTGCAAAATCTTAATGGTAGCATTAAAAATGACAGAATTCAAGTGACTTAAAGCCGGCTCATTTTTAATCATAAAACACCATCAAAGAGTTAAGAGGTTGTTCATTGCAGCAAACTTTCAGATTTCAGCATTTTCTGATGTTTGTCTTTGTCTCACACATCAACCTAAAATTTATGATTAACTGATTTTTACTACTGAAATAAATTTTAAATGTTCACATTTTGTTTTTATATTAAAAAAATGAGATCGCAATCAAAACAAAAAAGATTATACATTATCATTAGAAAGATTATTTTCAGTTTACAAAATCAATAACATCTTTGTTATTTATTTTTACAAAGCTAAAAGATTATTTATTTCTGTTATATCTAACAAAATACATTTTAAAAGTTTAAATTTTTTAACAAGAAAGACCATTCATGACATAGATAGTTAAAAAGTTTAAAATTTTTGAATATTTACTGCAATATTTTTATACATAAGTATAAATCTATTATTATTATTTACTCATTAGTATAAGCAGGTTATTTACGTAGAAGTTAAGATTCTAAATATAGCTTCAGGCCATATTCATGTTAGCTGCTAATATAATGTTATATTTTTGGAAAAAAAAGTATTTCAAATCAAAATAAGTTATTAATAATTTAAATTTCTTGATATCTAATAAATATAGTATATGAAAGATATTAAGAAGAAACATGAACCGCATAACTTCAAAATTGCATTAAAATAATCTGCATAAAATGAGACCCAGGTGTATACATTTTTGTTTTGAAAATCAAAACAAAGAACTTTGATCCATCAAAATCACTGACAAGTACTCCCATTTGTTGAAAATGAGAACAACCAATCAGCATCTTGGAAAGTCCACCTTCTTCCATAGTTATAGCTTTAAATTTAAATATTATTGATTTTTTACTTGTAAGATAATTTTAGTGATGGCAACATCTTTTGGTATGTTTTTAGCTTTAAAATGACCTTAAATAAGCTACAATAATGTAAAAATTGCTGGTTTCAGAGCAACTTGAAGCTGTGAATGAAAATTTTTGTGTAAGATTAATCATTGATACTTTTATATATTGACAATAATTCAGTTAAGCAATATATAGGTATTATTATTATACAATATTATACATGTATTTATTGAAAAACTTAAATAAGGATACTTTAAATAAATAAATAAATAAATAAATAAATAAATAATAATAATAATAATAATAATAATAATAATAATAATAATAATAATAATAATAATAATAATAATAATAATAATAATAATAATAATAATAATAATAATAATAATAATAATAATAATAATAATAATAATAATAATAATAATAATAATAATAATAAAAAGGAATAGTAGTAGTAATTATTGTAATTAAAAACATGTTAGCATTTATTCCCTTCTCATTTACAGTTTAAAAAACACAATATCACTTAACCCATCACCCTACAATTTAACAAATATTGTCTTGCTTTTTCTCTTTATAATTGGTAGCTAACACTTTTAGTTCTAAATTTGAAAGCACACTTAGAAAATTGATCACTTTCTTTAACATAATCAAGAATATCTTTTTGTTTAAATTTCAAAATAAATTAGTAGTGAAGACTTGGCAATATTTTTTTAAATTTATCACTTTCATAAATTAAATACATCTTTTTGTTTTATTATTGGATGCATTCCAAGTAATGTTGTGTGATATTTTAAAAGCAGAATTTTTTTTTTGTTTCCATTTTATGTCATTCGAATTACATTTTTTTTTTTGGAAATGTAATCCTCCTTAGAGATCATGTTTGCTTCATCTAAAAAAACTTTACTTGAATCTTTACAATTTTAAATGTTGCATTTGTTTCAGGTGATTACAAATTATTTCTTATACACACCCTAATGCCTACCTCAGGGAATATCTGTATTTTAAGTTTAAAAGATTTTGATGACATACTATAACTATAAAGGTTTGCTATGATAATTATATACAAATATCTATTATGATAATACTTTAAATGATTGATTCTTATTTTTTGAGTTTGAACATTGTGAAAATATTTTATTTATCATAAATCCATTTTATAATTTATCATTCCTTTTATTATATTGTTTTATAATTAATCAGTTATGACTATACAAAACCATAATGGATAAAAACATAGTGAAGAGCCTGTAGAAATAAGACATTTTCTCCATGACTAATAAACATAACATCAATATACAATGATATTGTCATCTGACATCCATTTATTTTTTTCTTGAAATAATATGCCAATTTACTAAGCATTATTGAATGATTAGATAGAATAAATATGATCTATTTATCTGGCATCTGTGTGTTAAAGTTCACATGATCTAAATATAAATGACAGCCACAGATATGCCAGGTGAATTTGTTAAAATTCATAATTCATAAGATTAATAATGAAAATAGTAAAACATCATTGCATTATTAATAAATAGAAAATAAACTACTGTTTCTGCAAATAAATATGATTTATATAAAAATAGTTATATATATATATATAAAGTAAAACTTGAATTTCTGCAAATAAATATGATTTATATAAAAATAGTTATATATATATATATAAAGTAAAACTTGAATTTAGAAAAAAAGGCTAGTGGGAGTGGATAGAGGATGAAAGTTGATTATTTCTATATGTGATTTTGTATGCATAGAGTGGAGGATATATGGGGTAGAATATATTATGATACAGATGAGTTTCTATTTATCCATTTTCAAATAATCTACAATTTAGCTTATATTCACAAACACTATAAGTTGTTGTATTTTAATTATTTAATAAAAAATATTGATATTAACTTTAATTTATTATTTAATGATCATAAAATTTCATAATTAGAAATTTAACACAAATATATTTAAAAATTCTAACAATGAACATTTATTTTTTTTCTTTCAAAAGTCACTATTTCAGAAATAAGTTAAGGATTAAAATTATAGGCATACTGCATAAAATATATATATAAATATAAGAATATTTAATATATATATATATGGTATTTCTTTTTAATTTATAACAATAAAACAAAAGCTTACAAAATTTCATTAATACAAAAGATTGCAACAACAACAACAACAACAAAGCTGATGTAAATAATGTTTTTATTTTATAAAAATTTTAAAAAAATTGTTAGCTAGTAATATTTACGTTTAGAGAAAAACATTGTGCCTGGAAGTAAAGCAGATAAAGCCAACCATAATCTTGGAGTTCCCATTTAAAGCAAACACATAGAAAAGATATAAAAATATGCCATTAGGTGGTAAATTAAAGATATAAAATTTAACTTTTTTTTTAAATGTAAAACTAAAACCTTGCTGTAGGATTCGTATACATATTTGGATGCATGATTATTTACTATGGATAGATAAATATAAACATAAGTTTATTATGTGACTTAAACTAATAACTGCTTTTTGAATTTGCTTTGCTTATTTTATGTTTGTATGTGTGAATAAATTGAACAACATAATGTGGCGTTTTATACCAGAGCATATATATATTATTATTACTGATGAATGTAGGCACGACCAGTAAAATATAGTAATAAAGTTGCTCTCAAATTTGTATCAGTGCATCTTTTATCTTGACTTCATTACATCACAACCAATAATCAGCATAAAATTTCAGATCACCCTTTTTCACTCTATACATATATATCATAAACAACCACACTCATAAGAATAATTAGGGGTATTAAACACCTAGATCTTGCACACCGATTTTGTCAATTTAATATTTTTCCATTATACTATTCATTTATAAGGTAGATGCTAGTTTTAACCACTTTAAACCTTTGGAAAGTCGAATAACCATAACACTACATGGTATTTTCAAATTTACACCAAACTGTGAACATGGATATAGTGATCCAGGTGTTTGATAACTGTAGATCATCTAGTTAAGGAAAATTGTTCCTAAAATGCATGACAATTAAAGTGAAAGATTTGGGTTTCTAGTGGATAGTAGTGATGTGATAAAAGAATGAAGTAATATATTACAAATGCCAATTAATTGTTTTACCTATTAATTTAAATCATAAAGAGCGTTTGACTTTAAATAATGTAAAAATTATGGTTCAAAGATATCAGTGACCTTTCAGTATTATATCATCCATAACTTTAGAAATTCATTTATTAATTATTTAATATTGCCCATTCTATGCCATGAATATAGTAGATGATTTTCACCAAGCTCCAATTATTAAGTCAAGAGTTATTCAATCATTAACTTACTTGAGTTTATCGAAAAAAGATAATATTAATGATAATAATAAAGGTGTGGAAGTTATTTAATATGTTTACAAAGATATTGCACATGGGAAAGAGAAATGTGAATAACTACATGTGTATGTTTAATTAAAAAAATCAGACATATTAATTTTTAACAAAGGTTTAAAGTTGATATCTGGGCTTGAGTTAATCTCTAGTTTAATAAATAATTAGTCATAATCATCTCTGTATTAATCTAGAATGGATTGTAACAAAGTTATGATTGGAGTAAGTTTGATATTTGTATATCAAAATGTAACAATTTGCTATTGATAAATACTGGAATTGATAAAAAAAAAAATATATATAAGGGGTGGTGACCTTGGTCAATTGATGAATGCTGGTTGCAGAAAATGCACATTGAGAGTTATTTATCTTTTATTGGGTCTTTAGTCATATGTTTTTAAAAAAATGAGTGGCGATATGGAGGTTATTTAATACATTTATAATAAATTATCTATAAAAATGCAATCCTGTCCTTTTTCTATAAGCTTTGGTTGTCAATAATTTCATTGAAACTCGTGCATTTTAGTACTAAAGTTGAAAATTTAATGAACATTCATTCACTTTAATCAAGACGGGAAAGTGGTTATTTAATACAAATGGACACACATGGTTTATCAGAAAATAAAACTTTTAACTTTATAAAATTCGTTGGATTATCTAGGAAAGATTGTTGAAATAAATTTTTTAATACTAAAAGTTATATAGAAAAGTCGTTAGTCAGAGAACCTTATTTATTGAATGAATCTTACTTTGATATTAAAAATACATCTTTTATAATAGAATATACTTTATTATTATTGTCTAAATAGATTATTGAAGTGTTTCACATATAGTCATTGTTCTTAATATCTTTAAGTATATTATGAAGATAGGCTATCTTAATATATATCTGAGCACTTATTGCATATATGTGTGGAAATGATAATCTGGACCAACTGATGATTGCTGGTTTAGCATGAAATACGTATATTGGTGATTATTTATCTTTTCGGGATATATGTGTTCAAGTGTATCAGGATATGAGATAGAGTGGTGAGCAATGGGTCATGTGAAAGTCTGTGTTCATATACCCTATATATTAATAATCTTCTTTATAAACTTTTTTTAATTGCTTAAATCAGCCTTAAATTGGCCATTGGGTTAAACAACTAAAAAAGATTAACATTAAAAGACGCAACTAACTGTTTTATATATATAAAATAATGGAATGATTTTTCAAGAAGTTCGAGTGCTGAAAATGGTGACGCTGGGTTGCGATGCATGGAACTTAAGATCCAGAGATTTCCACTCTACAACTACAGCAAACCACCGAAGGTTTTCATAAAGATGAGCACACACACTCAGCAACAAAATTAAAAAAGTTTATTTCAATATTTCAGATGAGATATCAAAAACATTTTTTATTTAAAAAAACTTTTTATGATTATACTGTATATATATAAAAAAAGAATCATATTTATTTGCACTTATAATGTCTTAAGGAAGTAAATATCAAATAATACTTTGTCTTTCTATAATTTTCAACCGAAAAGGAAACACTTTTTAATAAATTCAACAAAACAAAAGAATAGAGAAATATGTAATCTTCCCTTCCTTTACTCTTTGATGGAAACGCAAATCAAACAATAATTTTATAAATGACATTGTTAAGTGTCATAAAAAACTTTGATGAGCCAAAACAGTTTATTTTTGAATTTCATTAATTCTGTGACCTTTCTCTATCACCTTTAGTGATAATAGTTAAAATTAAAGACGCACTTCTCGCCTATCATTTAACTTCAAAAAGTAACACATCCCAGATAGCATATTAGGAAACAATAAACAGTTATTATTGAATTTATCTGAAATTAAATGATTGCACTTTTTTTTTTATTATTGTGGTATAGATTATAGCATGGTACATACCTGCATAGATTTAATGAATAATGCGACATCTTTTTTTCAAAAGGTCACTTGATTCTTCATTTCTTGGCAAGAAGCCATTTCCTATATAGGCTGACACAGTTAAGCACATATAATTAGAAGCCTATTAATTTGAGATCTGATCACCAATCAGACTTAAGGAAAAGCAGATTTAAAAAAAATAATAGGCTATGTATAAAGTACATAAAAAAATTCAGTCCAATGACATATACTTATTTTTAAATGTATATATGCAATTAAAAATTCGAGTAAACACGGATTTAATTTTATTAAGACTCAGTAAATTGTAAAACTAAATCTGTTTATCCAATATGTGATTTTTATTTATTTATGTGCATAAATATATAACATTGTTTAACAGTTATGGTTATATATATATGCATTATTATACATTATAAATGGAAAGATGTTGCCTTTAAATAGGTACTAGTAGTAGGGCAAATATTTTATAACAGTCTTTATAGAAAAACATCATTCACCAGACTTATGAAGTGTCACGTGGTGAGGATTTGGGTAGATTCCCGGTTTTGTTTTACTTTCTAGTTAAGAGTATCTAGATATCCATTTTTCCGACCAATACTGTATGGTTAGCAAGATTGGCAGTAGGCCATTTACTGGGAAAAAATCCTACATCTAATTGGAACCTTAAAAAATTCAAGTTTACCTAGCCCAGATTTGAACTCAGTACATAGAAATGGCAGGCAGATGTGCTTTCACTACATCTATAAATTCATACATTAGTGATGTTGCATTATCAGATAATTGATAACTGATAATTTTTGTTTGCAATGCCAATTGTTTACAAAGTCAGACATATGTTTGTGTATAAATAAATGTAATTAGTTTTTATTTTTGAAAGGCAAATATTTCAGCCAACTGATCAAATATTGCTACAACTAACAATACTGTGTAGAATGCAAAATGTATCAAATTTTTTCTTAAAGTCAATAGAACCTATTATTCTTTAGTCTTTAAGTTATTTCTTTAGGTTTCCAAAATATTTATTAATTTTATGCACTAAATAAAACAATATTACACTACTATATGGTAAAAAAAAATTGGGAGCAGGCATGTCTTCATAACTTAAATATTAGCATCTGTTAGACTACATATTCAAATTCTTTTCCTTATATGATTATTTTCTATGCTTTCACAAGCTCTTAAATAGGGTTGAATTAGATTCTAAAATCTAGATGCAGTGCTCCCAGATCCAAGGCTCCTCACTGATAAAATCCACAAGCTAGAAACTAATCTGGGGATATTGGATAAGTAGGTATTAGATAGGAGTTTTATGCACAAAACTTCTTGCATCCATTGATTACTATGGCTTGCACTGGATGGCACTGCTGTATGGAGAGTTAGCCATTGTTTTAATACAATTCTTTTCATTAATAATAATAAAGAAGAAAAGGAAAATATAACATTATATAAAAGATTTGAATACAGATTAGACATTTATTGCATAATAATGTACATTGTATTTTATTATACACTGTTAGTTGTTAAATATACTTTCTTTAAATTTAGCACTAATTAGTATACTACAATTTAATGTAACTGTTTTGATAGGACTTCTTTTTGTTATTTATAAGTATCTAAAAAATTGAAAAAGCTATGCATATTAAAGCAGCTGATATAAGGTGTGACATTTAATTATTTGAATTATTTGTGCTTATATATTTATTACACATTTTTTATAAACGAAAAAGCTTTCAAAACTGGCTTATGTAACAACATAGGCATCAATTTATAACTTTTGTTACAGAAACCTTTGGTAATAGAGTGAAGAACAATAAACAAGCATTATAGACTACTCACTAATCTATGTAAACCAATATTCCGTTAAGACAACAATAAGTCCTCCTCTCTTTGAGTGTAAATATTTTTCACTTCTTTCTATTTCACATAATGGGATTTAATTTAATGGGTGACTGATGAATCAAAAGCTGAAGATTCTTGGATTGAAACTAAACCTGACACATTTGTTTTATGACCATCACAAAATATTTTGAGCACTATTTTCACAATATAGTGAAGTTATTTCACTGGCTTCTATACTTCTTCCATCTAGCCTATATATAGATATTATTATTTCTTTTTCTTTCATCTTTGCTAAGAGTTAATTCTACTGAAATATCAATGCTCATATGTCTGAATTAGGATAATTTTTGACTTTATATTTTGGATTCCAATAGGTATTCAGATTATATTTTTTTCAATAATTTAGACAATTTTTGTTGTTGTCCAAAAAATTCGAAGTAATCTTTTCCAGCACTTTTAAAACTATCAAACTTGTTACATTTATTTTGAAATAAGTCCAAGTATCACAATTGTATATTATCATTAGGAAAACTGATACATAGATTATTTCCTCTTGTTTCTTTATTGGTATATCTTACTCATCACAGTATAAATTTTTTTATGAAAAAGCTTTTATTATTTTCAGTTTTAAATTCTAAAAAAAAAAAAAAAGTTATCAACCACTTTTCTTCTTTTGTTACTGATTTTCCTTTTTTATTCACTGAATGGACATAAATCTTGGTTACTTTAATATTTACAAATAGCCCAGTTATTTCATGTTGTCTTTTTATTTTTTAAACAGTTTTTTTGAGTGTTTAAAACCCCACACAATCACCTTCCTTTATGCTAGTATCTACTGATTATTAAAGCTTGCACTAGGTGGCACTATTGTGAGGAAAATTTTTGCTACTGTTTTTTCGAGTCTTCTTATCTTTCTGCTAAATACTGATGATCTTTCCATTTTTGATATCAGTTTCTACTATTTCTAGTTTTGCATACAAAAGAATATGCTTATTATACAGATAAAATAGATTAAAAGGTAAGAATATGATCCTAGAAAATACTTTTTCAATGTAAAAAGTTGGGAATTCTGATACCCCTAGAGTACTGAGATATTTCTATAATTTGTAAGGGTTATCCTAACCAGTCACTTTGGAATAACCAATAAACCAAATTTTTTTATATATGTTTGCTATTTCAAACTTCCATCTAATGAGAGGCTACCTGTTTGTTCTCTGTGAAAATCAAATAAAGTTATAGTAATTACAACAGCTGCTTTACAAGCAGTTGTCCCGAGTTAGTGGGTTTGTTTCCCGGCTGATGCTATGACACACGGGGAAAAAAAATTATTGCATAATTATGGAAATCTTTAGAATGTATTTTTTAAAATAAGATCATGTAATTTAATCTTTGCCATTGTTTAGGCAAAGCTATTTTTCTCAAATCATATTATATCCTCTTACTTTCTTTAAATAACTGTTTTGAAATTTTATTATATGTGATCCCATTTTATATCATCTTTCAAGTTTTGAAGTTTGTTTTAAATATTTTTTTTTAATAATTTTTTTTATCATAATTTTGATTAATGCAGTTATCTAGAATTAAATTTGTGCTTTAAGCCTTCTTAATAACACTCTAAATTGAATTTAGAAATTTTCTGTAATATCTTTAATTTATATAAAAACGTATTTGCTCTTCTTAATTTGACTGTATCCATGTGACCGAGAATCCTTCTGATTTAAATAATTTAATTTGCCTGTAACTGAAAACATTAATCAATGTGGCATTCTTAACTGATACTAATCTTTTTTCACTAATATTAGTTTTTTCTTGTGTGTTTTGTTGTGTTACCTGATAGTAGTTTTATTTTTTCCCCATAGCTCAGGTGGTTTTTTGTGACTATATATAGAATTAATTATTAGATGCCTTTAGAAAAAGTCAAACTTTTTAAAATACACTGACTATTAGAAATAGTACAAGTTGTCACCATATACCACAACGTCTTAAATGGTTTTATTCTTCTTTCCTCTTTAGATATTACTGGCCTAATCAATGATAGTACTAGAATGGGAATCAAATTTGGTATGTTTATATTCATGAATACTGAATATAAAGTGATGATCTAACTAACTAGGGTTCTAAGCCTAGTTAGTTGGTTAAAGCATCATTTTAAATTCACTACTCACAAACCTAAAGGCCCAGATTCAATGCCCATGCTAATAATTTGACTGGTCAACCAGCAACATCTAAATGAGAGAGGAGAATAAAATCACTCAAAATATTGTGCTATATACTAACCCGTATGGTTACTAACAATTGAATTTATTTGAAAAATTTAAATAAAGTTTGAATTTTTCTAAAGACATTTAACAATTAATTCTAAATGATGAAATTATCCAATCATGTAATTTACAAGCAAAAAGCCACCATTATAAATTTTCAGGCAAGAGGTTCTTTGTTTAATATGCTTATATTATTAAACCAGTTTAATATAATATTGTTCAATCTATTCAAAATTCAACAGAGTATAAATTTATCTTCACTTTTTTTTTTAGCCAGACTCATTCATATAAAGTCAGTTTTGATTGACCTAATCTACAATCTGATCAGACTTTATACTGAAGACGTTTTCCATTTGATGCTAAATAAGATACAATCTTTTTTTATAATGTCTTATAAAGACATGAAACTGAAGTATATTTAACATATATGTTTGCAATAAACTAAGAACTTTCTAACAAAATTCTGCGTTTTATAACTATATCTCTAAGATGCATTGAAATCATTATTACAAAGATAATATTTTCTGGTGAATTAGCCATTTCTTATTACAATTTTCCACCAAATTCTTCTATTATTTTTATCAGTCTTCAATAACTAGTGATTAGATTTGTACAATTCTCATAGTGATTAAAATAGTTTAGAAATTTGTTTTGATTCATTTAAAATTGTATTCTATGATAATGATCCTTACAATTTTTATTTTTCCAAATATATCTTGTTGAAGTAAAAGATATTGAATTTTTCAGATTTTAGTTTATTTATATCAGGATTTTCTTCTCTATCTACTCTACCACTTTTTAAAGCAATATAAGTTATCTTGATCTACATTTTGGTCAATCCTTGAATCCTTCTTATATATTTTATAAGCTTCAGATCTGCTCAGGGATCAAATTTTTTGATAGTTTAATTTGACTCGATTACACCTCTTATAACTTTATTCTTTTCCCACTATAAGATGCATTGATTTTCAACCTGGGAACTATCTTTTGAATATAGTACACATTTTTCTGTCTTTTTTATATTAGAATTACAAGTACCTTAAGTATTATAAGCATTTATCCAATTCATAATTTATAGAATTCTAAACCTTTTCACCAATTATTGTTGCTAGAGATCAGTAATTATATGCTATTGTCCACTATTATAATATTTTCTTTATTGTGGATTTTATATCATAAAGGTTTTTATTTTGAATTTGGGACTGCCCTCCAATGAAAATATTTACCCACCAGATAAATTTACAGATTTTTTTACACATGCAAATTTTTTCATTGGAATTATAAATCATCCATATGCCAAATAAAAATATCACAAAAAATGTATATACAAATATATTATAGTTAATAACTATTGATTTTTTAAAATTATATGTATATAAATCTTTTATTGTTATAAAAAAAGCAGGAAAAGCTCTCAAATGACGGATCCTGGACATTGAATAAAGAGTGGATTATACACAAAATAATAAATAAATATAATAAACGTACAAATAAACTGAGCACTGATTATATATATATATGTGTGGGAGATGATAATCTTTAACCAACTGATGAGTGCTGGTTTAGCATGAAATATATATATTAGTGATTATTTATCTTTTCTACATGTGCGTGGTCATGAGTATCAGTGGTATGAGATAGGGTGGATAGTTGAAGGGTGCTTGCAAGTCTGAGTTCAGGTCCTCTATATTTATAATAAACGTACAAAAATTAGAGAAAAAAAAAACAACAAAAATAATATGACAGGACTGATTGGAAAATCAAGAATAAATTACAAAAAAAAAAAAACTTCTGAATTGTAAAATAAAAATAGAAGTAAAAATTAAAAAACAAAAACAAAAAACAAGTTAGATATAATTACAAAATTGATAATACTTAATACAATATTATGTTTTAAAAATGTAAATATTGATTATAATTTTGGGAAAAAATAACTAAATCAAAATAATCCAATACATTTTTAGAATTTTATTTTTCGAAATAAATTTAAGGCAAAGCAAAATAAAATAGAAATTAAACAGGAAGAGAACTCAATGAAAAACATCACAAAAGAGTCATAATGTACTTAATGGTTTAATATAGGAATAAATACGAATAATTATATTTAAAATATAAATAAGTTCAAAGCAAAGAAATAAAATTCTTTAGAAAATATATTTGGACAAACAAAGTTTATTTTACAGTTGAACCATTTTTCTGCACTCCTGCAGAATAAATAAAAACAGAAAGCACTTAAATAGAATGATTAAATAAACCAACACAACTGCATAATAGAAAATTTAATTTCCATAAATTAAAAAAATCTTATATAACAAGAATTAATGAGAAAGACATAAACACTAGTGTCAGTCATAATCAGTGAAAAGATTCTCATTTCATGCCCAAATGAATACCTGGATGGGGTTGGGGGAGGGGTAGAGACAAAAAAGTCTTCCTTCCAAAGTAATTTACCCACAATATATAATAATTATTAGGTAGCTACTATATATAACTCAGAATTAGATCAGAGTTTTCTTCACTGAAAAATAATAGTTTGAAACTGCAATGTAAAGTTCATAGTTGGAGAATCTACCATCTTGTGAAACTCATTAATACAATAGGCTAGTAATTATACTTCTTGAATAGTATTATTCGCCACTCTTCTTCAAGTGATGCTAGCGGACCAATGGCAATATCAGCATAGGAGTCAAACTTACACCTTTAGATCCTCGAATATCAAATTTTAGAGCTCAGTTTTTAGAGCGTTGTCTTAAAATTTGATATTCAATAATCTAAAGGTATAAGTTTGACTCCTATGCTAAAATTATCACCGGTCATCAGAAACAGCTGAAGAATTGTAGAGAATAATATTACTGAAAATGTTTTTTGTTTTCTTTTCTTTACTCTTTTTCTATTTCCACTATCCATTTTCCTATTCGTTTAATTTTATGCTGTTTTTAGTCATTTAGATTAGTGCAGAACTTGGTAATAATGAGCTTCTAATGTTATCTTTCTGTACCAACTGCAATAATATGAGTTTATATAATAGAATTTTCATCCTTTAATTACTACACTCTCTAACCATACTTATTAATGGATGACCATTGATGGTAATGTAATTAGAAAATAAAAGAAAGTAACAGTTGTGATAAAATATTTTTGTATATAAATATTTAATTGAGAAATATATATGAAAAAATATAATTAAGATTTATTAAAATCAACTTCAGATTGGAATGTGATTTATATCCTGGAAAAAAAGAGAGAAAGAGTATTTTTTTTTTAAAAGAATTATTCCGAATTGCAAATAAAAAAAATTAAATGGGTGCAAGTATTTGATAATAAAAGTATATGCTATATAAAAAAACACATTTTAAAAATCGAAATATATTTAATCCATATATACCTGTATTAAAATACATTATGGAACTAAAAAAAACTAACTTGAAATATGTACTAGAAGATAACAAATTAAACAGAAACATTCTTGCTAATTAAAAGAAGATAAAATGACATCATCAGAAATTTTACAAAGTAAAATCAAGAATATAAAGATAAAAGTATTATTGATTATGCTTATATTTTTACTCAATAGATTTTATGATACTATTAAATAGTGCTATCACTCTTATAATGTAAAGCTGTATAATTAATATCAATTAGTCATTTAAAATGGCTGAGCACTTTTGAGAAACTGTATTTCTCATAATCATAGCCAGTTCTGACTCATTCATTGAAATCATACACTCAGTATAATATGCAAACTTTATGCAAATGAGTCAATTAGACCATCTTTTTGATATAGCAAAACAATAGATTTTAATAATTAATCAATCCTTTCTTAAAAAACTTTTAATTTTTTTCAATTTTAACATTCCCAACACCGAATTTGTCCCCCCCCCCCAAACCCAAAAAAAAAACAATTGAAAAAAAAAAAAAAGATTTTAATAATGCAGTGAAAAAAATATTTTATTGAAGAAGCTTGAATGAAGTTCACTGATTGAACAGCAGAAATTTGAAAAAAAACAAAACAAACGAATATTGCATCTTAAAAGAAAAATATCGGTAGTATTCTGTTCTATGTGTCAGCTGCTTGATGGCATTGATGCTAAGCAAAAACACATAGATATAACGTTACAGGGCCAGTGATTCTAGAGAACTATTGACTTTATTTTTAAAATAGGAAATAAAAGTAAATTATATTACAATTTATTCAAAATTAAAACATTCAAACAAAATATAAAAATGAAAGCCAACTTTTTGGACTTTTAGGTACAGTAATTAATTAATTTAAATCCACTAAGTTTAACATTATAATGCATTGTATGCTGAATGTTACAAAGTGGAGATTAAAATGAAATCATATAAAAATATTGCTATTTATTTACAAAAATAAAGCAACTGGCCATGCCATAAAAAGTGATGATAGAATGTCAGAAATTTTAGACTTAAAAAAAAAGAAAAAAAGTTCACTAAAATGTCTCTCTATAAAAATTAAACTAAGACATAGGTTCAATGCAAAAAGTCATCAGGCTTCTCTTATCATTTATAAAGACTATATAGTATTACAATTATATTTTCATTCCCCCATCAGTGCATCCACTCACCTAATCAATTCTGATTAATCTGAAATAACAGATATTCATTTTATGTCCAACACTGAAAGGCTAATTAGATAGGTTGTATTTTAGGATTTATCTTTCAGGTAGTTGATTATAGCTAACATTAGGTCTACTTGTGATCCCCAAAAACTGCCAAGGTTTACCTGAACTGAACTTAAATCTTTTATATGCATATAGCAGGTGGATGCATATGCCATAAAATTCGTATTATATATATGCTACTTTTTAAGACATTAAAAATTTGATATTTTGAATATGCAAAAATTAGACTGTAGCAATATGTCACTGTACAGGAACAAAACAGAAACCAATTTAAACTTACTTCGAAAGTAATTTAGCTCACAATAAGATGATAATTATAAGATAACTACCATAAACAGCTTAGAATTAGATTAGAGATTTTTTTCTGCTGCAAAATAATAGTTTGAATTTTTTTAAAAATTTTCCAAAATCAAATGAATAGACACCTATATTTACTAACTAATAATAATAACAATAAAAAAAACACTAAAATATATATTTAGTACCTAAAAGTACATGACCCTCCCTTATTAGAGCTGAAAGCTTTATTTTTTTAATCACCGGAGATTTACATTGATCTAATTGATTCAGATAGTTCTAGATTTATTTTAATTTTGTAAGTAAATATGTTTTTGTGACCAATGTTGGATGGCTAGATAGATTGAATATAATCGGATTTCATGAGAAAAAAATGAGTTTATTTGCAAAATTCTCAATTACTTATAATATTTTCCATATTTATTGGTAACCTCAGATCATGGTATTAAAGCATAATACATTAGCACTATATCGCAACACTCTTGAGAAGTTAATTAAATTTAAACAATAGCAAACTCTACATACAATTGTGTTATTGTTTTAACAGATTGTGTAAGCATAAGAAAGGGTGGTCATGTGATGTTTTAGTAGTTTAATTACAATTCTGAACTTATAGAGGTATTATGGTTTCTTTATCACAGATAAAAGTTATATCATTTACCAATCAAGCAGTGTTTGTGTTATCACAATGCTGTTTATTTCTAAAAATCAACTGGTACCAGTATCATTCTCTATCACAGATGCCCATTCAACAGCTGTTCATCATACTGTCAGTATGTAGCAAAATAAAAGATATCATACATATAAGAAGAGAAATATAATAAATAATTGAAAAAAAAACTATGTATAGATATAATCTTAGGTTTTTCAAACCCATATTGTATATATAGGTGTTTGAATCCAGACTTTCAAGCTCTCTTTTGTCATCCACTCCATCTTATACAACAGATACACACAAACACATACATGGGAAAAAGATAAATGATCTCCAAATACATGTATTTTATGCTGAACAGCACTCATTAGTTGGTCCAGATCATCATCTCCAACATATATATAATCAGTGCTCGATTTATATTAAGATAGCAAATCTTTAAACTTTAATGGACAGGCTTTAATATTCTCCATTCTCCAACTCTTCAGCTGACAATATCATTGAAAATCTGATGATGGCATGATCAAAGCCCTTGTTTGCCAATTTTGTTATTATATCCATGTTAACCATATGTCATTGTGATTTCTCATATGCAGTAACTTAAGCCCACTTAAATACACAGAAGAGGGATGGATCAGAATGATTTATAGTCAACATGTGTATCATAATAAAATTGGAAAACAAGGGGTTTGAACATGGCATCATCAGATTTTCAATGATATGAATGGATGAAGAGTTGGAAAGTGGAGAAGATTGAAGCCTATCCATTAAAGTTTGACAATTTGCTATCTTAATATAAACCAAGCACTAATTACATATATGTGTGGAAGATGATAATCTGGGTCAATTGATAAGTGCTTATTCAGCACAAAATAGGCATCTTGGAGATCATTTACCTTTTTCCATATATATATATATGGTTATGTGTATCAGTTGTATAAGATGGAATGGATGATAAGGAGTTTAAAAGTCTGGATATAAACCCCTATAATTACATTTAGCTTAAAAGTATATATAATATACTTGTATTTAAATATTATACATATGTACTTATGAGTATTTAAAACAAAGAGATACAGATTTTTGATAAAAGTAATAAATATCTTTTTAATTAAACATATACTTGGGAAGATGTATGCTCATACACATGCACATATAAAAGAGAGTTTCAAATTATATAAACAATTTTAATAATTTATAATTCCTAAATCATAAAATATATTCCAATTTAATTATAGTTACATATTTTGTAGATGCTATGTACAGTAAATTTTATGCTGAATAAATTTTTAAATCAGATCTTCAATAAGTCTATCACCAACACAGATAGTCAAAAATTTTGGTAACATACTGTAATGCATGTTAATTTAAATTTTATGTGCTTCACATTTGATCACTATTCATATATTCTCTAATATTTTGATTTTATTAGTATAAACATTCTTTTATAATATATAAAAAATATGGTTAGTGACTCATTTTCACTTTATCGAATGCAGACATATTGTTCTTACAAATAATTTTCTATTCTTACAGTTTCGACTGCCCAGCAAGCTTCATCAGTGCTACAAAATATTTAAATACATATGACTGCATAAAAATGATATATTAAACTACAATTATATCTAAATCAATATGTTTGCATTGAATAAAGCATATGTGAAATAAATTAGTAATCATACTTATTAATATAATCAATGCATAGCAGATAAAAAAAAAATAATACAAAAATATTCCCAAAAGTTACTTTAAAGCATTTCTCCATTGCATTTAAAAACTATACTGCTTAGATAAATAGGTAAAGAAAGGTTAATCTTTAGTTTATTACAATTTATAAACATAGCGCTATATAAATAAATGCCTCATTTACATATGTTTAGTTTCATTTAAGAGTGACGTTTCGTAAATTCTAGATAATTTCGTTGATGTCATTCATTCAGACATAGTAAATAGTAATTTAAAGTGATTGATTTATCCTCACACTTTCATACCCAGTACTTAAGATTTGCCCATATATAAGCATTTGGGTTGAATGAATAAGTGATTCATTTATTCGTTCGCAAAGACTTTATCTTGTGTTGGAAATGAAAGTACTGTATTCATTTATTATTATTAACATTCATAAAAAGCATGTACATTAGCTTGAAAGGCTAATCTTTAGTTTATTAAATAAGCTATTGTAAAAGTAAGGTCTCTCCAACAACGCCTAATAGAGGATTGTAAAGAGAATAGTTAAAATACATCAGACATGGCAATTGGCAGTGATAAGAGCTTAAAAGAGATTTTCAATCCTTCTTCAGTTTCTAGTTAAAAATAGATAGATGTTTTCCAAATAATATTAAATGTTTAATTAGATTGGAAATCTGCAAAAAAAAAAAAGGTCTAAACTTGGTGAGAACTTGAAAATATTGTAATTTTATTTATATAACAACAAAAGTGTTATTATTTCAGTATAAATAAATAATCAAATGGGTTTATTGGTAGGCAGTTCATAAGAAGTTTGAACCTGGGAAATCCAGAACTAGAATCAATTCAAAGACCTTTTGCTCTGGAATATAACATCCTAACCACCCATGTAATATTTAAATACATATATATTATTTATAGTAAACTTAATATAATTAATAAGGACTTGAACTCAGATTTTTAAACTCCTCAAGCTATCCAATCCATCTTATACATCTGATACCCATGACCATGGGTTGAATGGCTGTGGGGTGTTTGAAAGTCTGAGTTCAAGTCCTTTTAATTACCTAATCACCATATTAATATTTCATTTTTAACTTTGCAACGCACGTTGAAGATGATAATATTTATAAATTTCCAATACCATGTAAAATAGCATTTCCATAGCAAAATATTATTATATATTATTTCATATTTGTAATGAAAAACATGATACTTTTCACATATATATATGGTTATGTGTATTAGTTGTATAAGATGGATTGGATAGCTGTGGAGAGTTTGAAAGTCTGAGTTCAAGTCCTTATTAATTACATTAAGTTTAGTATAGACAACGATACTATACAATAAGAAACCGACAGAACTATGACTATTCCAGTTTCAAACTGCTGGAAAAAGTTTTTTACGCATTCGTGCTGGCGGTGGATATTTTTAACATCTTTAGTGTTTATTATAAATTTCAATTTGTGTTTCTGCTGTAAAATGGACGAAAAAAATTATTTAACTTTTATATTATTTATGAACTATAAACCACCTAAATATGTACATAATATGTACACAAGCTGTCTGCTAATTTCAAAGAAACTCAGATATTGATAAGAAACCGCTAAATATCAGAAATATAAATAAATATTTTTTTAAAAAAAATCACATTCAGATATACTAAGTTGGATTTATATATAAAGAATTGCTGCGCAACATTTAAGTTTGTTTATTAAAAAATAGCTCAGTTGAGCATTTTTTTCCACGTTAAAATAACCGACAAACATTCAAATTTATTCTACGCCAGCTCTGAAAGACAGTAAAACAAATAATTTATTTGTAAAGGCAATTAAACGATTTTTTTTTTTTATAAAAAAAAAACAACTTTATTTTTTTTTATAGCGTGTATTATAAAAACCTAAGGTAGCTGTCAAGGTGTTAAAAAAGTTCACTAAAAGTAAATAAATAAATCATATTTAAATCCGATCACTAATTTAAACCCTTTTTTATTTATAAATGGGGGAAAAAATTGTATAAGCTAAACTTTTATAGAAATCCGTATAAATCTTTGTGCAGTTTTTCGAAGTAATGAAAATACTTTGTGTACAATGATTCATAACTGGTACTGATTTCTTTTCACTAATATTATAAAATGTAAATCAATAACGACTTTTTTTTTTTAAAAAAAAAGAGACTTTATTGAGTATAAAATGTTTTACAAGGTAAATATTGATTTACATAGTGTAATATGGAGATTTGAAATGATACATTGGATTTTTTTGTTCATAGCATTTCCAGAAATTGATCAACCCGTGGAAACTCAAACCATTAATCCACGAGAAGATTTACCATTAAAGACAAATGAATGTTACAATTAAGAATTATTTGTAAAGTCTAGAGTTTAAATATGAGTAGCCTTTTAGGAGTACAATATTGAGAAATCCAATTTACGATAGATAAATTGAGAATAGGAAAACACTTGGGAGATAACAACATTGGATATAATAAATTTAAATAGGGTGAATCACTTGCAATTAAAATCATTAGGCCAAACTGCAGCTTACTTTGCAATAATACTTGGATAAAATCGTTTAAAACAATAATGCTAAAAAACTGCTACGAATAGCGTTTTTTCCTTCTTGTGAACGAGAAAATCAATGTGGGTAACGATCCCCACAGCACTCTCATCCAAGCTCTCCCCCTCAAAAGAACCAGGATTTAGGCCTCTGGGGCCCCTCCCAACAATCAGACTCTCTCATCCAATCAGCAAAGCTGAATGTAATGAAAATTTTAATTAAAAGGTACAATTAGGAATTATTTGTAAAGTCTAGAGTTCAAATATGAATAGTGTTTTAGGAGTATAATATTGAGAAATCCAATTTGTGATAGATAAGTTGAGAAATAAGGAAAACAATTGAAGATAATATAAAATATGGAATAAATCAATCTACTGTTCAGTTCTTTCAAATGGCCTTGAATATCTTCACAAGAAAGCAATTCCGAATACTTTGGAAAAATTATGGAAAAACTATGGAGAACAAGTAAAAAAAATCCAAGCTTCAAAATGTCTCTGCTGAAATCCATTCTAATCCATCATGAAAATCACATGAACAGCAAAAGGCCAGCCCTATCAATAACAACATTGGAAGTAATAAAATTAAATAAGGTGAATCACTTGCAATTAGAATCATGAAGCCAAACTGCAACTTATTTTGCAATAATACATGAATAAAATCATTTAAGACAACAAAATTAAAAAATCGCCATAAATAACGTTATTTTTCCTATCTTGTGAATGAGAAAAACCAACATTGGTAACAATCACCACAGCACCCTCATCTCAGCCCCCTCCCTCAAAAGAACTAGGACTTAGGCACCTGGAGACCCTCCCAACAACCAAACTCTCTCATTCATTCAACAAAATTAAGTGAAATAAAAATTTTCATTAAAAGGTACAATCTCTGTAGAAATCTTTTGTAATTTCAATGGCTGCCATATATTTAGATAGTGTTTTTATAAAAGTTGAAATTATTCATACTTGTGATTACATTGTTGATATAGCTTGTATATGAAAAGAGAGCTAAGAAACTCCCCTTTTTAATAGGGATAGTTTTAGAGAAAATTAATTCCCTAAACTAGGAAAAAGAGAATGAAATGGGGAACCAGAAACAGAGTTAACTGGAGCTCTTGGCTCCCTCTAATGGACTAAATCAATAATGACTTTAAAGTAATATTTATTAAGGCTATAACCTTAAAACTATGCACCTGAAAAAATGACAGTAGGGACCTCTGCAAATCTTTAACACAAGAATTATTTAGAATGTAGGTTTAGATAAGAGTGGCCGCTCTTGACTTTTAAATAAATCTTGTGTTAAATATTTGCAGAGGTCCCTACTGTCATTTTTTCAGGCGCATAATCTTAAGGTTATAGCCTTAATAAATATTACTTTAAGTAATGAGTATGCATTTTATAAATATAATTATAATGACTTTAATTAAATTATAAGTGCTAGGAACACTAAATAAGAAAAGCTTAAGTGTAAAAGTTTACTATAATCTTATGTTAAGTTGCTTTTGATATCTTGGTATAAGGGTGGTAGGTATAAGTATAATGTAAATTTATGTAAATATATATACATCATTTCCAAATAGAAACTTGAATTTATGTAAATTAGAATCAGACTGTAAGTCTAACTTTGACAAATACACTAATGAGTTAGGACTCAAATATAGAACAATCACTAATATTTTAAACAAATTTTACTATAACAAGATCAGAACTAGATATATACCATCTGAAAACAAGCCCTGGATACCATTTCCCTATATCCCTATACTCTCCAGGAATATAAATTTTAAGCTTAGATTCATATATGATCAGTTTTCTCATGCCACCCTCTATAAAAAGGTTGGTCCATAATTACAAAGACAAACTTGCCACCAAATATGCACCCCCTCACTGTTTACAAGATTTCTTGCTATCAACTGGCTGCAATTCAATCTACTTTGAGAAATCACACACCAGCTTAGCAACAAGATTGTTGCAACAGCAATACCTTCACAGAAAGACTAAAAGCAATCCAGACCACAAATCCACATAAACTCAACTATACATTCAAACCTACATCAGTCAGCATCATGCACATTAAGAAAAATGATTCTAAGTGAAAAATAAAGAAGGCATGGCATAGCTAATAATTCAAATTTGATAAATGAATAGGAATCCTACTCCCTCGCTCTAAAAAGTGGACAATTTAACTCATTTATATATATTAACATAAATTTACATCATACTTATGCCTACCATCTGTCCACCAGTCATTTCTATGAATATGATATCAAAACCAAATTATCGAAAGTGACATAGTGTAAGATTATAATAAACTTTTACACTTAAGCTTTTCTTATTTAGTGTTCCTAGTGCTTATAATTTAATGACAATTTGTATAAGAAAAATTAACCAA
This sequence comes from Epiperipatus broadwayi, assembly GCA_028023455.1. Lineage (NCBI taxonomy): Eukaryota > Metazoa > Onychophora > Udeonychophora > Euonychophora > Peripatidae > Epiperipatus > Epiperipatus broadwayi. The sequence continues at coordinate 9,215,604 of JAQFVV010006210.1, forward strand.
GTATATATAATTACAATAATGATTTTATAGAAAGCAAGAGTTGAACTCTAAAAAGTGGTGTGGAGCTGCAATCGATGCTGAAAAAGAAAGAGTCAAAAGAATTTATAAAAGAGTAGTTTTGGTTAAAATTGGGTATTTGAATATGCAAAGTGGTAGGAGATCAAAAAAGTGGTTGGAATTAAACAAAACAATTAAAAATGAAGAGCTTGAGGTATTAGCAGTAGTGGAAGCACATCTAAGAGAAGAAAAATAATCTATTCTGGAAGACTTGGTATGACAGGGTATAAATAAAAAGAAAAAAAAAAGGGGTGGTGGTTTAAGAATTATGTCAAAACAATATTTAAATACTGTTAAATATCAAGAATTTGTGATTTGAGATAAGGTTAGGAAGACAAGAATGGATGGTAGCTATAGTGTATATAGCCACTGGAGATAATCAAACTATAATGGAGTGGAATAGTAGCATATATGAATGCTTAGTTAAGGATATACAGAGTTTCAAAAAAAAGGGGAAGAGAATAAAAGTTACAGGGAATACGAATGAGCATATTGAAGAAATTGATGACATAGGTAATAAGAATGGACAGCTTTTGAAGAATTTTTTTCAGAGAGTGAATTTTAGTTTGGAAATTTATCAAATATTTATGAGAGACAAATGCACATGGTCTAGAAATAATATATCCCACACAGTAGATTATGTATTAGTAAAGAAAGGGGGAATGAATAAAGTACAGAAAATTAAAGTGTTTGATAATGAAGAGAAAGTATGCAATAGTGATCACAATGGTTAATAATGTGATGGAAAATAGTAATAAAAGTAGAAAGGATAGTGAAAGATGTGGATGGAGAATGAATGATAAAAATAAGTTAGAAGAGTATAAAATAAAAGTTGAAGAAACCATGAAAGAGACGATGCGGGATGAGTATAAGGACTGGTGTGGTGAAATAGAAAATTGGGCAAATAGGGTTTTAGATGAGAATATTTACAAAAATAAAAGTAATAAAAAAGTGAGAGTTAGTAAAAGTGTAAAAGAGAGGGGAAAAGCATGCAGAGAATATAAGTGTGCTATCAAGAACAAAAAAAGTAAAAAAAATGTTAATGCTAAATGGGAAAAGTATTTAGAAAAAAAGAAGTTGCCTAAAATAGATGTAGAGAGAATGAAATTGAACAATAAATTGTTGGAGGATATTAAAAAAAGTGGAAGAGATGGGAGTAAAAAATTTTGGAAATACATTAAAAAAAGAAATGTAGGAGAGAGGGACATAGTATTACTAGATGATGAGGGAATATTGTGTAGCTCTAGTGAAGAATTAGAGATAATCTTAAATAAGTATGTAATGGATAGAGAAAAGATGTTAGATATGAAGGACAGAGTGACAGCAAACATGAAAGCATATAGTAATGGAAATATTAGGTTTACAGAAAATGAACTGAATGAGGCAGGTAAGAAATTGAAAAGTGGAAAGGCAAGAGGTTTGGATGGATGGGCAGCAGAGATGGTAATGAATTTAGGGCTTAGGGAAAAATTAAAACTATTATCATGTTTTAATAAGATGGCACAGAAGAGAGATTTTCCGGGTAGTTAGAGTAATACAAGAGTAAGGTTACTATTAACAGAAAGGGTAAGAATCATAGAAAGTTAAACAATTATAACCAATAGCAGTAACATTAATGCTATATAAAGTTTTCTCATATATGGTCACTGGAAGGGTTGCAAAATGGATGGAAGAAAATAATATAGTGGGAGAAATGCAAGGTTTTCGGTCAGATAGGCATATAGGAGATAGTTTATTTGTTGTTGTTGCACAACTTATGGATATGAGTAGATATACAGATATACAGTTATATATGGTCTTTATAGATATAGAGAAGGCATATTATAGATTAAATAGAAATAGATTATGGGTAAGTTTAGTAAATTGGGGAATGGATGGAGCTTTAGTGGATATTATTAAGAAATTATATGAAAATAATTACTATATGTATCAATTAGGGAATATAGAATCAGTTAAAGTTTAAAATGAGGTGTGACTAAGACAAGGATGCTATATATCACCTATTTTGTTTTTGTTGTATTTAAGAGAAATGGAGAGAGAGCAATAGAAAGACTAGGAAAATGGATAGAGATACCATTAATAGGTGGCAAGGGTGATATACATTGTCAGGTCTTTTATTTGCGAATGATGTCTTTTTGTTTACAGAAAGAAGGAAAGATATGGAAGTTATGCTGAGGACATGCACAAGAGTGAGTAAAGAGATGACAATTAAATTTAGTGAAGAAAAATCAAAAGTAATGATGATTAAGACTGAGGAAAGAGAAGACAACAATTTTTTATTGAGGGATATAAAGTTTAGTGTGGTCAATATATATAACTATTTGGGAATCATCTTAAGTAATCAGAGAAATTGCTTGGATAATGGGAGAAAAAAATTGATAAATGAAGCAAAGAAAAAAAAGGGATTGATAAAGAAATTAACAGTGTTCTCATAATAAATATGATGTAGCTAGAATTGTATGGAAGTGAGTGGCACACATATGGTAATGATGCATTATGTGTTAGTAAAGAGGTACTAAATTATTTAGAAAAAGTACAAAGAGAAGTAGGAAGATATGCAATAGATGCAGATGTGTGGATGGCAAAAGAGACAATTTAAGGACAAATGGGATGGTCAAGTTTTTACATGAAAGATGCAAAAAGCAAAATGAAAATGTTTGATAGATTGCAGTTTATGAATAATAAAAGAATAGCTAAAATAGTATTTAATTGAGTTATGAATAAAGGGCATGCAACAAGATGGGTGAGAAAGGTAATATGATACGCAGAAGATTTGGATAAAGAAAATATGTCAGTATACTTATACAAAAGGTGGGGTTATTGTATTAGGAGAATTGTTGAGTGTTATAGTAATAAGGAATGGGATAGAAGAATAGATGCATTAATAAAAAATAAAGAGTTGGAGAGATGGAGTACTAGTATGGAGAGTAAAAAGAGTTTAAATATTTGTGATGATCGCACATACTGCGATCCCACATGTATATATTTAATATTAAACAATATTAAATATTGTAGTTTTTTTTTGAAATAGAAAAAACAAACAAATAAATAAAAGAATCTAACCACTGAAGAAAAATAAGGTAGTAATTTATTACCATAATGAATAAAGGAGAGGAAAAGGAATCGACCAAGATTCTTATCTTTTACCCTCCAAAGTGTATATTTTGAAAATATAAGAGGTAAAGTTAGAAAATATTGAAATCATATATTTGGCTTAAAATCAAAAGTGAGAACGAAAATATGAACGGAATAGGAACTAAAAAATGATTTATAAGAAAAAAGTAAAAATTTGAGGAGTTTAAATAAGATTAAAATAGAATTTAAAATATGACAAAGGATATAGATCTATTCCATAAAAGTACACATTTTGACGAAAAACGAAATGCATGTGTGAAAGTATGTATAAAGTATATATAAAGACAGCAATGTTTAATGCATGTCAAATGAAAATAATTTTATTAAAAATTTATTTTATTAAAAGGAAAATAAAATAAATAAGAAATAAATGTAAAATATTGCTACGAAATTGTATGAAAAAGTAAATTTGTATAAGTTGCTGAAGGTGTCTTAGAGTGAAAGGTGTGAATGGAAAGCTACAAACAAAAAGATCAAGATAATGAAAGAATTTGAAAAAAAAAGACATTAAATTATTAATTCTGAAAGGAGAGCTCACGTAGAGACTTCGGTGAGAACACGGCTCTGATAATAAGCAGATTAGAATAGAGTAGAAAGCAGACATGAAAATCCTTTAAATTTTTAAAAGAAAAAACCCAGAAGCTGAGTGAAAGGACCTTGACAGAAAAACTGAATACTGTATGAACAGGAAAATGATTTACAACATAAGTGAAGCTTCAAGAATGTGTGGCTAAGGGCCATTACAATCACTAGCTGATTCAGACCCACTGTGCTCGAACGGTCACCTTCACCATGTAACAACTGCTGATGTAGCACCTGCCTGATGATCCACCTACCATCCCCTTGATGTCTTGTATAAAGTAGTCACTATAAATAACAAGAAATTCCACAAACCAAGTCCAATCTAAGAGTGACCGTTCCCTGCTAAAGAGGTGGAGGAATTCCACGTGATGGTCAGCAGTAACTTAACTCATATCGGAGATGAAGAAAAACCTAGGTAAATTACATATCACATCTGTATAGAATATATGCGCACATACTTTTGATTTAAAGCAATTGCAAATTCCAGATATTAATGATATAGACAATAATTAAACTCTAATATTTGGAATGACGACTATAAATGGATAATTTATTTTTGTAGATTATAATCATTTGTAGGATTTAAACCATACATTTAATCATAGCATTATATCCAATGATTTTTTATTGTATGTAAATATTTCAATTGATTTCTTTTTTGTTGTTTATTTATTATATTAAATATTTCTTAATTATTTTATCTGTTTCATCTCGTTCTTCGCCATTCTAGTCAGTTAATATATCCGGAGGGGTTTGGTTATAATTATTACTCCATTTTGAGCTCTAAGTAACACGTGAGGCTAGTGGTGCAGTATTCTTGATCCCATTTAATTTTATAAATTATTCAAGCACTGTAATTCTTTAATAATTACAGCAGTCGAGAGACATTTGACCGGGAAAGATAACCTGGGGCAATATCCGTATGGTCACAGGTTTGGTCAAGTACGAATATAGATTTGTTTATGTCCTATGTTCTCTCTGCTTGTGGTAATGGAAGGTGGATGATCTTGAATTTAAGAATCCATATTATATATAAACAAAAGGGAAGTGCCTTCGATTGTCATGTTTCCATTACAATATATAGAAATAAAATATTGTGTGTAAGTTAATTTATGATAATAGCAAGGAAAGTAGCAACAGAAGTAGTTTACTGTTTAAGCCTCAAACAGGATCTTTAGCAACAAGGGAATATACACATAAATGGAAACATGTAGGTGATTTAGTCTGCAAGTTGTGTAAGGAAGGCATAGAAAATATTAGGCATCTGTTAATTGAATGTAAATGCCTAAAAGCAGAAAGGGTACAGTAATGAAGTTGTGAATGAATAAATATAAACAAAGTTCTGAGTCCACTAGAGGGATCCAAGAACTCCAGTTAACTCTGTTTCTGGATCGCTATTTTGTTCTCTTTTTCCTAGTTTAGGAAATTAATTTTCTCTAAAACTATCCCTATTAAAAAGTGAAGTTTCTTAGCTCTCTTTTCATATACAAGCTATATCAACAATGTAATCACAAGTATGAATAATTTCATCTTTTATAAAAATGCTATCTAAATATATGGCAGCCATTGAAATTACAAAAGATTTCTACAGAGATTGTACTTTTTAATGAAGATTTTCATTTCACTTAATTTTGTTGAATGAATGAGAGTCCGGTTGTTGGGAGGGACTTCAGGTGCATAAGTCCTAATTCTTTTGAGAGAGGGGGCTGGGATGAGGGTGCTGTGGTGATCGTTACTGATGTTGGTTTTTCTCATTCACAAGATAAGAAAAATAACATTATTTATGGCAATTTTTTAGAGTTATCATCGTAAATGATTTTATCCAAGTATTATTGCAAAATAAGTTGCAGTTTGGCCTCATGATTCTAATTACAAGTGATTCACCTTATTTAATTTTATTACTTCCAATGTTGTTATTGATAGGGCTGGACTTTTGCTGTTCATGTGATGGATTAGAATGGTTTTCAGCAGAGACATTTTGAAGCTTGGATTTTTTTTCCTTGTTCTCCATAGTTTTTCCTTAATTTTTCCAAAGTATTCGGAATTGCTCTCTTGTGAAGATATTCAAGGCCATTTGGAAGAACTGAACAGTAGATTGATTTAGTCTGTATTTTATATTATCTCCAAGTGTTTTCCTTATTTCTCAACTTATCTACAGCAAATTGGATTTCTCAATATTGTACTCCTAAAATACTATTCATATTTGAACTCTAGACTTTACAAATAATTCCTAATTGTACCTGTTAATTAAAATTTTCATTACACTCAACTTTGCTGATTGGATGAGAGAGTCTGGTTGTTGGGAGAGGCCACAGAAGCCTAAATCTTGGTTCTTTTGAGGGGGAGGGCTTAAATGAGAGTACTGTGGGGATCGTTATCAACATTGATTTTCTCGTTCACAAGAAGGAAAAAAATGCTATTTATAGCTGTTTTTTAGCACTATTGTTTTAAACAATTTTATCTAAGTATTATTGCAAAGTAAGCTGCAGTTTGGCCTAATGATTTTAGTTGCAAGTGATTCACCCTATTTAAATTTATTATTTCCAATGTTGTTATCTCCCAAGTGTTTTTCTATTCTCAATTTATCTATTGCAAATTGTATTTCTCAATATTGTACTCCTAAAATACTACTATTTTTAAAAAAAACAAAACAAAACAAAAAAAAACAACAAAGTGCTTATTCAGAAAGTGTGTTTTTGGTTTTTATACTGGGTTTGGGAAAAGATAAGGGAGATTTAGATATAAAGGCCATGGAGTTGACAAAGATTATGTTCTGGAAATGTGATGGAGCAGGATAGAGAAGAATGTGGGAAAACTTAGGGTGGGAAATGGAAAGGGAAGTTAAAGTGGATAACAGGTTTCTCTGGGCATAGTTGCTGAGAAATTTCCTCCTCCATATAAGAAGTCACATTACATCACATCACATCAACTTTTAATTATAAACTCAGCATAGAATATTCTGATTATTTTTAATTTTAAAATTAATAAGACTTCCTACATGCTTAATATATCAGGATACTATAAATATAATCTGGATTTAAGTCTAGAATGAAATTGCATTGTTTTAAAAAACGATTTCCAACTAAGCTCAAAATTTCCTTAAATAAGTATCCCAGAGTCATTATATATTAATTAGTAAGTAGATAACCAGTATTTTTGCCTATATTTTAAAATAGAGGGAATTCCAAATTAATAAGTCAGATAATCTGCTGGTCTGACCATTAAAAAAAGTTTTAAAATATTTTATCGCTACTTACCATTTGACATTTCAATTACAACAGTAGTAACAATGGAAGTGAAAAGGACTTATGTGATAATAAGTAGCATATTCATCAGCCATCTTCAAACATGGATTCAAATCTGAACAAAACTAGGAGATTTATTTTTTCTGGTTTTAGGGCAAAAAGATTTTCCTTTAAAATAGTCAGCTCTAACGAACTTATTTATCCATGTACTGGTCATTAAGTAGTTATCCAATTATTCTTATCTAGAAATATAACAAAGAGGGAAAAACATAAACCATTACTACTTGACATTTGATTAGTAATCATCATCTTCTCATTCATTTATTCTATAGAAAGGATACTGTAAAAGCCATTAACTTGTAGGAGTAAATTATGGTTTTTTAGAATTATCATTTGCTTACATTTGTATATAAATAATTGATAGCTGAGATATGAGAATCATATAAAATAATTTCTTTGTAAAAGATATTTATGGTAGACGGTGTACTTCGCTATTTTCAAAATTACCAATCTTTACAAATTTTGTTAAATACAACATTAAATTATCAAATTTTATATAGTATACTAAATTACTTTTACCTGCAATATCTGAACTCATCCTGTCTCTATAATCATAAACTGTTAAATTATTCAGTTACTTCGAGTACATCTACAAAATTTATTATTGTGATAATTTTCAAAAAACCTAACACTTATTTCTTTAATTTACAATAAATATTCAAACTAGTCGGAATAAACTACGTGTTACTGAAATTGTCATTAATTATATATTGATGTATTTTGAAAATTAATTATTTCCTGATAAAGTTTAGTTTGATACTTGACAATTTAATACAAATCATATATTTAATGCTGAACAAAAATAAAATCCAGTTTGTTAGTTTTATTACTATTACAAATAATATTAAGACTGAAGCTTAGGAAAAATGTCGATAATATAATATATATAAATACATACATAAGAAACATTCAGTATAAGTGTTATGTATGTGGGTATGTATGGTTAAATACATGCACATTCATGACAATAAGTAAATTATGTACTGCCTTAGGATAATATAATATAGAATATTTGAATTATGGCTTTGTTTTGTCATTTACAAATAATACATTTCTGGATATGTCTGATTTGCCAATAAGTTTTATTAAATGTACCCATAAAACCTTCAAGATTATAATAGCATTGGATAAAAGTTTATGGTAGTAAGAAAGAAAATAATTTATTTTACTTTTAAGCACTTAAAAGAAGAATTCTTGAGACAATAGACATTGGAAAAACTTTTTTCAACAATGTCCAAGCCAAAAAGACAGTGGTTATGTGCTGTTTTCAGCATTTTGATACTGACTTCTAAATTGGAAAAACATCAAACAAAAATTCTATCAGCTATAAGAGAAAATACACATTATACTATACTAATCAGTATGCAATATAATACAGTGCAATAAAGAAAAATGAAATGGTTCAAGATGTCACAAACTCATTATTTGAGCATTTAAAAACATCCCAATGCTTGAGGAATCAATTTTGCCAGGAAATAAAGTGTTATTTTTAGAATACACGTGGTTCATTAAAAAAAAACATATTCCAAAAATTATTATTTGCTAAAATATTGCCAAAAGATATTACAAAAGAATCTATATTTTATACTGTGCTGGTCAGATGATGTATGTTGGTTTAACTCAGTTCGAATACTAGGCGAAAGTACCTCGAGGCCACCCATATGCGAGATATTAAATCAAGAATACTATGACCTCTGCCCTCTTCACCTATTATCAAGTCTAATTACGAATCAACAACATTATCTGAGACACACATAAATTATTTTCTATCCGGCCCAAGCTTAGCATCAGGAGAGACAATGGACAAGAATACTTGTGGAACTAAACTAAGTTAAATGTACATAAAATATAAAATATGTGTTTTGTGTGCCTGGATTATTGGAAAAGTAAAATAAAGGATTGAAATAAAATTAGAAAACTTAAGCTTTGGATTAAATAATATATTTTAATAAATGATATTTTAAAATCTTAGGAATGTTTAACTACCTCCGCTATTCCCTGGTTGATTATATAATAAATAAGTTGACAATAAGGCAGAGTAATGACACAATATTGTGCGGTTTAAATCAATATCTTTCCAACTTTAATAAAATTATTAATTTGGAAAGTTTCAAATAAAAAAATTAATTTGCATCACAAATAAAAAAACAAGAAAACATTTCAATATATTTTAAAATGAGGAATACCGAAGGGGGAAAATTTTAGTAAGTAAATGATCAACAATAAAAGATAAAATTAATGTTAGTCTAATAAAAAACTGTTACATGATAGATATAATGAAATGGAACAATTTAGAAAGGTATTTATAAAAATGGTAGAATAATAAAGAGTTCAGGAGGAGACTTTTATACAGTTGTTACCAGTCCCTGTTTATAGATCCAGTTCCCTTGACGTGGTGGCTTGATTGAAGATGTTGAGATTTGTCCGGACAATGAAATGGAAATTATGTAGCATTTTAATCGAATGGTCACACAGACATGGCACACAGTTCAGGCTTCTATTTTGGCATGTCATGGCATTTTGATGGCTTAGGACCTCAGCAGCAGGCAAAGCTGTTTGCCTAACTGCCAATCACTTTCATGTTCATCAAATTACGATCACTTTTAGCATGTCGCATGTTGAAACTTTTCATGGTGATTTCCAGGAATTCAGGAACAATATTTTCTGCTTTTAGAAATCAAATATGGTGATTCACCGCACAGGATCTGCCTGAATCAGCAAAAGAACCAGAGAGAGCCCAGTCTTTTGTTCTCCTCTCCTTTTTATACCTTTTGTCAGCTACCCTTCTATTGTTTGTGTATGATTTTAGATCTTGATAAGCCCCCTAAACTCCTTTGTTTCGAAGTAAGTTTTTACTAAAAATAAACTTTCAATTTCTTTTTATCAAATTGTGCATTTAAGTTTGACTTTTTTTAATTAAAAGGCCATCTTTAATTGCCTTGAATGGACTAAGTAATTAAAACATACATTTCTTTAGAAAATGCATGCAGGCTTATCTCAAAATAAAATCATACACCATATTTTAACAAAATTTAAAAGAAAAATATATTATTTTTTTTAACAAAATAACATTTTATTTCAACAGAATTTTGCATTAACTCATATATATATGCTTGACGTATATATATGTTTGATAAATAGGTTTTACAAGTAATTTTTTTATAGCAATTTAATCTTAACGGAATTTATTTAAAGAGAAATATTTAAATGCAAATACAAATTTAAACACCGTTAAGTAAGACAAAATGAACTAATTAATTTTAGCATTAATGCAAAATCCTGCTGATACTGGGCTATAAACTTAATTTGTCTACACTATTGGTTAAGTTTATAGAAGGCTGTGAAGCATGGATCGGACTTCTGGATCCATTGCTTCAATATGTTGGAATAATTTTTATTTTTAAAGGAAAAAAAATCTCCCTGAACAATACCTGTGCCACTAACAATGATAGAATGCTAAAGGTGGGTTTTGGCAAGTTAAAAAAAAGTATTTCTGAATACATTTTCTGCATGTTGTTTTATTCATCATCAACATTTAATTGCCAAAACCCTGAATGAAGATATATATATATATAGGTCATTATATTATGTCATTAAAGCAATTAACAAAACAAACAATTCATTGAATGATAGATTCTTTGGATAACTTTGTATTGAAAACAATAAAGAATTCAATTGCTTACTGCTTTATGCAAAAATTTATTGGCTATCAAAGGGTGCCTGTTTATATCAATTTTATAAATTCTTTAACTTAGTACTAGAGGTCCCATCAAACAAAGGTGATGTTTTATAAACCAATGTAATTAATTTCAAAGATGTCATAAGTAATTTGTCAGACTTAATTTAGTAAAATACATCTATGCTCCAAAGGGAAGGTGTTATTTTTATGGTTAAAATTGTTTCAGATGCAAGGCTTTGTGCACTGGCATGTTCTCATGGTGAAGCCACCACTCTCCACACTACCACAATTCAGGACATTTTCATCTGACTGCATTATGCAAGTGTTTCAGTACTTGGAAGTGAAACACCTGATCATTACAAATGAATACTGAATGGACAATGTCATTTGCATAAAAAATGGCATCTTGACATTGGACTTCACTCATCATGTTTTTTTGGGACATGGTGAATTTGAACTTTTCCTTTAAACCCCTCATAAACTTGTGTTTTTCCCCAGAGCAGTTTGCTTATGAGCTTTAAGCATTCCAACTGTTTCCCTTACAATTTTCCCTAACATAAAACAGATTTCATGTTCAAACTTTTTTGCCATCACAAAAAACGATGAATAGGTGAGACACCCTTAACAAAAAAAAAATACCATGTGGCACCACAACTTTCCTCAATACAACCAATCAGCAGATTGATTCAGAAAGATCCTTGCAAGAGGCATCTGGCAATCAAGGGCATGTACTGTTATGGATCAGCTTACCAAAGAATAACTCCAGCTCCTTTTGGGTACTCTCTAATAATACAAAAGATTTTTTGTTTATCTTTCATCATATTTAGTGGAAGATAAGTTCAATATGATCATGAATCTGTTAATTAAAAATTAAACTGACTACAAATAGCTAGTCCTGGTAATTTAAGAATACTAATGATAAATGTAGAATGAACATTAATAAATTGATAGCAACTTACCAGATTCATCCTTCTCATTAGGATTATTTTTAATGCTATTCATAATTTTCTGATGTTTTCCTTTGCTATGTTAAATTTCTATGTGTACGGAAAATGTTATTAAGGTTGATTTTGAAAAGCAATTTTATAATTTCAAACTTCAAGCGTCTTTGGTGATATCTCTCTTTGCTGTGTTGTAAGACATTACATAGAAGCATGCAAATTTGATTGCACCTTTCTCTTTGCTTATGTAAAGAAGTCATATCTTCCAGAGTGGTCCTAAGTAAGTTTATTCTAAAAAGAGGATGGTAGATCAAATAATATTGGGAACCTTTGATTTAAATGATATATATAATAAAACAAGAGTCGTTGTTTATTCTTTAGTCTATAGTTAGCTTCAATAATTAGTGACTACCAGTTATATTTAAATTCCCATGCTAGGCCAATTTCTGGCATTATCTTTAATCATTGAGGTTTGGAATTCAAAGTTGGATTAATGCAATTATGGTTCTAACAAACTCCATTTTATTATCCAAAATAAAAATTGAAAATTCAAATTACACTATTGTTTTAAACACAGGTCTCACTAAGAAAGGCAAAAGCTAGAAAGTAGTCTTAGGATTGAAAATTTAAATGCATGTAATGATCATTAATTACTCAATCTCACCATAGATGGCACTGGAGTAAAACAGCTTTTGTGTAAGCTAAATAATTTATTATGCATTGTCAAAAAAATTCTTTCATTAAAAAAAAGAAAAACTGTTTAATTAGGTTAGCTTGAATTTTAGGTTTTTTACTTGATTAATAAAATAAAATGTTCTGAAATCCCAAACTCACTGATAAAAAAAATGCCAGAAACTAGTCTAGTTATGGGATTTAAATGTATGTGATAGTCCCTAATTATTGAAGTTTATTATAGATGGCAAAAGAATAGATAAACACTCTTGTTTTATCACATATTGGTAAATCAGAGGTTCCCAAAGTTATTTGGCATACTATCCCTTTTTCAGAAAAAATGACTCAATGTCATCCTTAAGAGACCAAACAGAAAGGAAACAATGACAAATGCACATTCTTTTGTGCATCTAAATTTCTACTTGTATTCTACAACATAGCAAAGAAAGATGTTGTTGAAGACACTTGAAGTTTGAAATTATAAAATTATTTTTAAAATCAACCACAGTACCATTTGCTTTCTTCAGATTTGAATATCAAACCTCATTAATAAAGGCATAAGCCAAAAATCAGTTCACTATAGATATTTAAATGAATTTGTTTGATCATTAATAACTTAAGCTTATTACAAATAGCAGAGTAGTGAATTGGTCTTACACCAACAAATTTGCATATGGGACCCACAAAGCTTGCCAGTATTTCAATGTTTATAGCCTCTTCCTGTTTCATTTTTCACTCATATGTCAAATGCGTTGACCGGGAAGCGAACCCGGGCCAGCTGCTTGGAAGGCAGCTATGCTAACTGCTAGATCACCAATGCTTGACATTCTTGCTATTCATTTTGGATTAATTTGTCTGATTAGCTACTAAACTAATATCTTCATCCTTTTTATACTTTCTTACTATGTATCTTTTTTTTGCTCCCCGTCAAATTACAATCCACTTCTAAGATGTAATATTAAGTGAATAATGTATTCATCGTAAATGTCACACTCTAACAAGTTTATGCCATTTTCCAATTGTTTTTACTAAAAATTAAACACTATTTTTCTCTTTAATTTTGGATTTATCAGATTCAACATCTTTTTACAACTTTTTATAATCACCTTTATATCTTCTATCCAAATTTTGAAATTTTTTTTACAATTCTCCTTTCATATTGTTGGACACTCTTTCCACTCCTATAATATTATGAGACATTCTTTTCATTTATTGTTCACAATTTTTGAACTAAGATTAAAAAAGAAATTTATACTCTAATCATATACTTTTATTAATTTATTTATTATATTGAGAAGGTAAAAATGTAATTGTAAAAACATAAAAATATATATATTGTGTATTATTAGTAATTGTGCTGAATATAGTCGAATGCGCAATAAAATAAATACTTGATGTGATGTGATGTGATGTACTGTAGCTTCTTCTTAAACGAAGTCACGAATCTCTCAGCAATTATACCAAGAAAAACTTGTTAGCTACTTAATTTTACATTCCCCAATCTAATTTTTCCCATATTCGGCTCCATCCCATTTCCACATCATAATCTTTGTCAACTCTACAGCCTTTATATCTAAATCCCTCTTAACTTTATCCAAACCCAGCATAAAAACCAATAATCTACTTTCTGTATAATCACTTTTTTCATATTTATTCTTCCATAACTTCATTATATACCCTTTCTGTTTTCAAGCATTTACATTCAATTAACAAATGCCTAACATTTTTTTATTCCTTCCTTACATAATTTACAGACTAAATCACCCATATTTTTCCATTTACATGTATATTCTCTTGTTGCTAAAGATCCTGTTCGAGCCTTAAACAATAAACTACTTTCCTTACTATTATCATAAATTAACTCACACCTAATATTCTGTTTATTTTTATATATATTTAAACTCTTTTTACTCTCCATACTAGTTCTCCATCTGTCTAATTCCCTATTCTTTATTAATAAATCTATTCTTTTATCTCATTCCTTACCACTATAACACTCAACAATCCTCCTAACACAATCATCCCATCTTTTGTACAAACATACAGATATAAATTCTTTATCCAAATCTTTTGCATACCGTATTAGATTTCTCACCCATCTTGTTACCTGTCCTTTACTCATAACCCAATTAAATACTATTTTAGCTATTCTTTTATTATCCATAAACTGCAATCTACCAAACATTTTCATTTTACTTTTTGCATCTCTCATATGAAAACTTGACCATCCCATTTCTCCTTGAATTGCCTCCCTTGCTGCCCATACATCTGCATCCAATGCATGTCTTCCTACTTCCCTTTGAACTTTTTCTAAGTAATTTAACACCCCATTACTAACATATAATGCATCATTACCATATGTTAACCCTGCTACTGCAACTCTCATACAATTCTAGCTATATCATATTTATTATATGAAAACACTGTCAATTTCTTTATCAATCCCTTTCTTTTTTTGCTTCATTTATCAATTTTTTCTCACATTCATCCAAATAATTTTTCTGATTACCTAAAATAATTCCCAAATAACTATATCTATTCACCACACCTAACTTAATATCTCCCAACAAAAATTCTACATATTCACTTTCCTCAGTATTAACCATAATTATATTTGATTTTTCTTCATTAAATTTAATCTCCATTTCTTTACCCACCCTTGCACATGTCCTCAACATAACTTCAATGTCTTCTCTTTTTTCTGCACACAAAAATATATCATCTGCAAAAAAAAGACCTGACAAAATATATATTCTCTTACTGCCTATTAATGGTATCTCTACCCCTCTTCCTAATCTTTCTATTGCTCTTTCTATTTCACTCAAATACAATACAAACAAAATAGGTGACAAAGGGCATCCTTGCCTTAGTCCCACCCCATTTTTAACTTTAACTGATTCTATATTCCCTAATTGATATATATATAATAATTATTTTCATATAATTTTTTAATAATATCTACTAAAGCTCCATCCATTCCCAAATTTACTAAACTTATCCATAATCTATTTCTATTTACTCTATCATATGCCTTCTCTACATCTATAAAACTTATATACAACTGTTTATCTAAATTCCTATTCATATCCATAAGTTGTGTAACTACAAATAAACTATCTCCTATACGCCTATCTAATCTAAACCCTCCTTGCATTTCCCTCACTACATTATTCCCTTCCATCCATTTTACAACTCTTATAGCCACTATATATGAAAAACTTTATATAAAACTGATGTTACCACTATCGGTCTATAATTATTTAACTTTCTATGATCCTTACCCTTTCCTTTAAATAATAATCTTACTCTTGTATTACTCCAACTACTTGGGAAAACTCTATTCTGCGCCATCTTATTAAAACAAGATAATTTTACTTTTTCCCTATAACCTAAATTCATTACCATCTCTGCTGCCCATCCATCTAAACCTCTTGCCTTTCCACTTTTCAATTTCTTCTCTACCTCATTCAATTCATTTTCTGAAAACCTAATATTCCCATTACTATATGCTTTCATGTTTTCTATCATTCTATCCTTCACATCTAACATCTTTCTATATTCATAACATATCTATTTAAGATTCTCTCTATTCCCTCATCATCTAGTAATACTATCTCTCTCACCCCTATATTTCTCCTTTTAATATAATTCCAACATTTTTTACTCCTATCTCTTCCACTTTTATTAATATCCAACAATTTACTATTCAATTTCATTCTCTTTCTATAATTATCTATTTTAGCCAACTTTTTTTTTCTAAGTATTTTTCCCATTTAGAATTAATATCTTTTTCACTTTCCTTGATCTTAATAGCACACTTATATTCTCTGCATGCTTTCCCCCTCTCTTTTACACTTTTAATCATTCTCATTTTTTTATTACTTTTATTCTTCTGAATATTCTCACCTAAAACCCTATTTGCCACTTTTTCTACTTCTTTACACCAGTCCTTATACTCATCCCCAACCCACTCTTCCATAATTTCTTCAACTTGTATTTTATACTTACTCACAAAACATCCTTCAGAAACACCTATTATCAGCCTGAATAACTAATAAAAACAAGATGGTGGTTCTATTGTATTGATATCTCTAAACTGTTTTCTGACTTTATTTTTATTTGTGAGGACTTAAAATTTTATGCTAGAACTAATATATCTAGCCATTTTTATCCACTCTATACTATAAAACTTACAGGAACTAGTTTGAGAATAGTGTCTGGAGAACTGCTCTAGGGAATATATATTATTAACAAGCTAAAGAAATCATAGGATGTTTTGCTGGTGCTATCATTCATAATAAGAGTAATCATAAAACTGAAATCACCAAAATGTATAGTTGTTTATTGATAAAATATCAATGATTTTGGAAGTAAACAAACTAGTCTGGGTTCAAAATCTCAAGCTTTTTTTTTAAATTTCAGGCTATTAGCATGATAGTATAAAAGAGTTAAAGCTCATTGCTATATGCATGAGTGCATCTACTTTAAATTCTAAGTTTTTGATGTTAAAGGCAAAAATCTATAAACTAATTTGGGGATATACATTAACCTATCCTCATTTTCGACCATAATTGATCCACTGCAGGATAAAGTACTCTCAAGTTTAATTTAGTTTATCTAATTCATAGCCGCTGTTCTCTACATTAAACACTAGTAAACTCCAACATTTTACCATCCATCTCACATGTGGTCTCTTTTTAGGTCATTTACAATCTTTTAGGATCCAATTAAAAAGAAGCTATCCATCAATTACCATTTCTTCTTGAAATACATTCAGCCCAGCTTCATTTTAGTTTCTTAATTCTTCCAATGATGTCAAGATACCTATTTGTTCTTTCATCATGTATTATGTTTTCAAAACTCCTCTTACTATTCCTAACACACATTTCTCTTGTATCTCATTGAGTTGTATGAAGTTTCGTTTCTGTACTATTTTTCTGTTAATTATGGAAGTCTCAGATCCATAAGTAAAAAATAGTAAATCAAATATATTAAAAACATTTCTTTTCAAATATGTAGGTACATTTACTATAAATATTAAATTAGGTCCACCAAAAGTACTCCATTAAGTTTAATTTTACACTTAATTTCATCCATTAAGTTTCCATCTGAATTAAAAAAAATCTTATCAAGATATTTATGGTTGATTGTTAACTTGTTTTAATTCATGATTGCCAATATTTATTTTATTCTGAGAAACTCCATTTAACATTAGTCTAAAATATATGGTGGTCATTAATTACTCAAGCTGACAATAGGTGGCTCTCAAGTAGATTGAAGGTAACTGTTAGTAAGAAAAGTATTTTCTATTAGTAGTAAGATGGGAACTTTATATTTTTTTAAAGAAATGTAAAACAAAATGTACTGAAGATTCTCTACCGGTTTAAAAAATGTATTTATTTAGTTTACTTTCTAAAATTGTTTTTTTTTTTTAATTTAAATCACATATTTTATGCTTGAATAATTTGTTTCAAAATCTGATTCTACAGGTGGCAATGTCTCAGACAGATTTTTTTGTTAATAAAATATATTATGAATTCAAAATTTTAACCACAGTTTCACTTTCTTATTAAAAAATATAGTATTATTAAAACTGAAAATTAAAAAATAAACGTAATTAATCATAAGATGTTTATTTAAATTAATTATCACACTTTAAATTTTATTCTATATATAAAAATAACAATAATATCCAAAAAAATTTCAGTATATTTTTTCTCATGTGTCATAGCATCAGCCGGGAAGCGAACCAGCTAACCCGGGACAACTGCTTGTAAAGCAGCTGTCGCTGACCTCTCGACTACCGATGCTTGACAAAATTTCAGTGTATTTATTTTAAATAATAATAATCTGATGGAAGTTATTATATTTTTTAAACTTTTGTCATGAAAATATGATCACAAAATACTTAGTTTATATATGTCTAATTATTCTTTTTAACTTATCACTACGAAATTTTGAAGAGTAAAATAAGTACAACTCAATAATTTTTCACAAATATAATATATAAATGATATCTATTACTACATTTTCTTCAAAGATAAGATAATTGCATAAAGTCAATATAACCACCACAGGGTTTATAAAAGCAGACAAATTAGAGGGATTTGAACACAAAATTTCAAGCTCTCTTGGTCCAGATTATCATCTCCCACTCATATATATATATAATCAGTGCTTACTTTATATTAAGATAGCAAATCTTCAAACTTCAATGGACAGGCTTCAATCTTCTCCACCTTCCAACTCTTCAGCCATCCATGTTATTAAAAAATCTTTTGATGGAATGCAAACCTTGTTTTGATGTCAATATTGTTATCATACCCATGTTGACTTTAAGTCACTCTGACCCCTCATATATAGGAATTAATATGTCCATTTAAATATACAGAAAAGGAATGGGCAGAATTCAGGCTGAATCTGTAATATTTGAATACAAGTATATATTAGGGGTCAGAGTGACTCAATATCAACATAGGTATGACAACAATATTGGAATCAACAAGGACTTTGAGCATTACATTATCAGATTTTCAATAATATCAATAGCTGAAGAGTTGAAGGGTGGAGAAGATTGAAGCCTGTCCATTAAAGTTTGAAGAATTTTGCTATCTTAATATAAAATGAACACTGATTACATATACATAGTAGATGATGATATGGATCAACTGATGAGTACTGGTTCAGCACAAAATATGTATATTGGAGATCCTTTATCTTTTTCACATTGTATGTAGTCATATCTGTCAGTTATATACCATGGGGTGGATACTTGAAGGGAACTTGAAACTCTGTGTTAAATTAAATTCTTTCTAATTATATCTAAAGTTTAGTATATACATTGTACTTGTATTCAAAAAGTAGCTATATATTTATAGAGTTTAAAATGTGAAATTTTTTTAAAAATGTAATAATTTCTAATCTATTAAAAAAATTATTCAAGATCATGTGTATATTTATTAAATAATTGTTGTTTGAAATAAGTAGTTATTGAAAAATAAACTATTTTTAAAGTTTCTATATATATAGCAAATTAAAACTTTTTTATTTTAATCAAGCCTGTTAATATAAAGTGCTGAAAAGTTCGAAATTATTCAAACTGAAGTCAATTTCCGATAATGCGCTATTTTTAAGTATTATAAATGTACGCACACTCTCCCGTTGGTAAGCGTTTAAAAAACTTAAGTGAATCACTTAAGTTTATAGCTACATTCTATATACACCAACTCTTACAGACCATGAATAAATCAGGGTTTTAGTCTATTGTGTGCCTGATGTTATAATCAAATATTCAATTGTACAAATCTATTTAACCCATCGCAGAAGAAACACAGTGTCTTATTTTTAATCACCTACGATTAGACAAAAATGACTTTTAGGCACACATTAGACTCAAGCCCTGATTTAAGTAAGCATGGTCTGTAAGAGTTGGTGTATATAGAATGCCCGCTCTAAACTTAAGTGATTCACTTAAAAACTCTTACCAAGCGGGAGCTATAAGCTAATCTTCAAATCACATGTTTGATCTTTTTATTTTATTTTTGCAATATAATAATTTTCCCATATCTACTATAATTTATTTCAAGTCTAAAATCATAGATAATAAAACAAAATTTTGCTAAAATTCTTCCACAAGCATGGTTTTATCTATTAACAAATAGACCTTTTCAAGTGAAATTTAATGAAACATACAACATATATATATATACACACAACAAAATAAACTTCTCACCATTCACTTCAAAAAACAATTGCTTTTAACATCAAAGGATGTCTTCATGAGATTGATAACCTCAGATTCAAAAAATTTCATCATCATAGTTTCTTTTACTTCACTTTTTTCATAAAAGATAACCTCTACATTGTCAAATAATATTTTGATGTTAAAGGAAGTTGGTTTTTGAAGTGAATGATGGGAAGACTATTTTACTTTGTATAAATATGTTATATGTTTTATTGAATTTCACTTGAAAAGGTCTACTTGTGTCAAGTGTTGGTGGCCTAATGGTTAGCAGAGCTGCCATCCAAACAGCTAGACCAGGTTCACTTCCTGGTCAATGCATTGACATATGAAAAAAAAAAAGGGACTACTTGTTAATAAACGAAATCATGGTTGTGGAAGAATTTTAGTAAAAAACATTTTTTTTTATAGCTAGTATTGTAATGTTATGTGAATTTCTGTTTTATTTATAATTACTAATATAGCATTAGATGGTATTTAATATTTAACTTATATACTAATATATATGGTACCATTTAATTAAAATTTTATGCATTAAGGCATCAATAAAATTATTAACAAAAACTTACGAAAAAGACCATACAGTTATAAATTAAGAGAGATAGCTAATACATCACTGACTGAATGCATAATAAATATGCAAGTTAAAAAAATGGCTGCCTGAGAAATAATTAATGTTGATATTTTATCAGGTTGACATATATACATAAAATTTATGAATTCAAATTTACAAATTTCTAATTTTTTTTTTTTTTTGGCAAAGCATGGATTACTGAAATTGTATCGGGTGAGTTTATGGATATTAAGAAGATTACTGTAGTTTTATTTATGAGAAATTGCATAGTATGTCCCAAAAAAATGGTGACTGAGAACTCATTCTCTCCAAGCAGCCTGCAGTGCCATCTCTGAATCAACGCATGTATTACTAAATGACCTAGTTTATCTATTCAGTACAAAAATTTTAAGGCACTAGTGTATCTGGATCATGACATGATATATGACAGTTTATTTCATATCTTAGCTCATAATACAACAATGCATTATCATTAAATTTTGTTTAAAATTGGGCAAAACTACTACTAAAATGATTTAGATTGGACATGGTCACAAAGCCATGAATTATAAAAATATTTTAAAGTGGTTTGCAAGATGTGATTGTAGGGAGATCATTGAAGGTGATCTGTGAATGTATGGAGCACATTGTCACATTTCATGTTGTAACTCATGATTTAGACATGCTAGCAACTTACTTATGTATACTAATTTAATCAAAGTGTGAAGCAGC
Organism: Epiperipatus broadwayi; assembly: GCA_028023455.1. Lineage (NCBI taxonomy): Eukaryota > Metazoa > Onychophora > Udeonychophora > Euonychophora > Peripatidae > Epiperipatus > Epiperipatus broadwayi. Next base: position 9,237,001 of record JAQFVV010006210.1, read on the forward strand.
TATTTTTTTAATTATTCTTTAAAGTTAGTCAATAAGAAATCATTTTCAAACATTGTTGATCCACTGCAAGATGAAGGTCTCTCTAAGTTTGATCCATCTTCTTCAATTTCTAGCCTCTCTTCTCCATATTACTCATGCACACTTCCCATCCATTTCACATGTGGTTTTTTTCTAGGTCTTTACAATCTTTTGAAATCCAGTTTAAGATTTCAATTGTCTATCTATAAGCATCTCTTCTAGCAATATCTCCAGCCCAACTCCACTTCAGTGTCTTAATTCTTTCAATGATGTCAGTAACCACTGTCTGTTTTTTCACACATGTATTTCGTTTTCGATCTCTTCTTGTTATTCCATACTTCTCAATCCAAAGCCATATTTTTAAATTGATTATAAAAATTAAATACTATAACTGATATTAATAATACAATAAATAAAAGCAATAAATATGTCACAACAGTAACTATGACAACAATTATAGTGAAAATTGCTATAACAATATTTTCCCCCTAATTACATATATTCTAATATTTTCACAAATACTCACCAGTTTATTCTTTTCAAAATTTGTTATTTTATTTAACTCAAAATTATTGCTAAAATTTGCTGCTCAACATTTCAGCCATTTTATATGGCCATTGCCAATGATCTTTTTCTAATTAAAATTACAGCAAATAAAAATCTTATACATTTTTAAAAATATAACCTTATATATACCTTAATTATTTGGTAAGCATTACCTTTTAGCGAGCTGAAACATATGCACTCTGGCGGAATAATTTTGAACTTTTTTTTTGAATTCTGTTACTTCCTCTCTCCCCTGTAAACTCAGTACTTTGATAATATTTGTAATTGTAAAGTTGGTCCTTTGACAATATATGTATCTAAAGTTAGTGCTTTGACAAAAGTAATTGTAAGTATGCTATCTGGTGTTTGAAATCCATTCATAGAACTCACATGGGAATCACATTATTTCATGACTAACTACAATAAGACTATGGCAGGCATAACCAGGTAACACTTATTATACCAGTAAATGAAATGTTAGATTTTCCAACTATTTGTGCAAAATGTTGGCATTTATAGCAGGTGATAGAGGAAGTTTGAATTCCAGAATTGGCAATGAGGTAGTTAGTGACAAGGTGGTTGCTAAAGAACAATGTCCTATGTAAGCAATGTGATGAATAATATTAACTGATGAATTGAAAGCACAGATGGTGTTAGATGGCAATGAAGATTATGTCGCTGCTGTATATCCATCAGACATAGCTCTTTTTTTCCAGGGACTCACATCATTATGAATGGGTGAGCTGCATACAATAACCTAGGCAGAATTTATAATAGCACATATATGTATTCTGTTGTTGTGCATCAGGAGAACTTCATGGATCCAGTGACATAGATATCCTTACACAAAATGTAGAAAACCTATGGATGTGTGTGAAACATAAGCTAAATTGGCAATTTGGTACCAGTAATGTCTTATTTTTCTCCCATCTGCAGGAATTTTCATTTTTTTTCCTCATATAAACTTAATTGTATAGATTAGGTAATTAAATAGTATAATGATGAAAGCAACAAGTTAATTGCAAAGTAGGGATAAGGTCACATGACTATCCCTGCAATCAGGAACAGCCAAATGTCCAATACAAGCATCATTAACTATCATTGGCCATAAATATAAGGTTCCATGTTGCATTGTAAATATATGATGGCGCTAATCTTTTGTCTCTATCATGTATACTTCGAAACTTTGTAAAGAGTAATTGGATAGGGTTATTATTGGTTGGATCATAAATCAGCTTGCATCTAATTGACCAATAAGTAAACAGTAAAAATGTAGAGATCCTTATAGATAGAAACACACTGTTGGAAATGCTGGAGATGATGGTAATGAGTAAAGTCTTGCTACTTCTATAGATAGAGGCTATAATGTCTCTCTAACATTGCAGTGAGGAACAACAGCATAAGATGTATAACATGGTGTCATCATCCCTCTGGCATAAAGGACAGACCGGGTCTAAGTGTAAGAAACCCCTAAAGGTTACCAGAAAATGGCATGTAGGAAGAGCATTTAAGTTTATTTTGATTAGGAAGTCAAAATATTTTGTTTCCAAATGCCATCGCTTGCATTTTTTGATAATGGAATGATTGGAGGATAACAGGGAAGGACTTGCAGGAATTTTCATTTAGGACTTTTTGCAATAGTGACACCATTTTAATGAAGTTTATTATATGTATTATTGAAAACTATGCATTGTAGCTTGAAATTATTCCTCCAGAACGCCTATGTTTCGGCCCACTAAAGGTAATGTTTGCCTTAAAATTTTAGTCATCAGGAACAAACATACCATACGTAATTCTCTTTTACTTTTATTTTTTTTATAGTTAGAAAGTCTTATTAATGGCCATATGAAGTGGCTGAAACTTAGCGAACAAAAATAAGTTTTTAAAAAAATAAATTGATCGGTATTTGTGAACGTATTATATAATATACATAATCAATAATTGTAGATCAAATTTTGTAAGGAAAAAATAAAGTAAAATACTAATACATATGGAGGATGTATTACTTTTTTATTGTAAAAAAATGAAAAAAATAAATACGTAATTTTATTTTTTAAACGTTTTGTAATATTTAGAAGAAGGTTAATAATGTTTAATGCTTGGCTTCTTTGCATTATAATGGATTAACTGTGCTATCGCTTTCATGAATTAAAAATCGTTAAAATATGGCTACCAAATAAAGCAAGAATATTGTTAATTAATAATCTTTTATATATTTAATTATTACTTTTTTTTTCTTTTTTTATAAGACAATGCTTACAAATCTTATTTTTTATTTTTTTTAAAATTTCATGTTTAAGTAAGATCAAAACACAGATCTACCATAAAGGTATTTTATTAAAATAAACTTACCTTAAGCACGAATAAATTAATATGTTATGTATAGCATACGGTAAGATTTAAAACAACCCGATACAATATCTTTCGATAATTTATAGCAAGTCAAACGAATAAATAAGAATGTCAAGCAATTCATTACATTAGAATAATTTCGCTTGAGAAACAAACAAACAAAAAAAATTCTGTGTGCGTGTTAAGTTTTCTACTTGAAGGCAGGTTAAAAACAAGCCAACAATGTACTACTATAAGCAAGCAATAACATTTCATTATCATCAGTATTAGTTTGCTGATGTCTGCCGTTTATTAACACAACTGATTTTAATATCTGAAATTTAAAACTGCTTCATAAACGTTAATAATTTCTTACGTTATTAACATGTATAGAAGGCTTATAATTATATAAAAAAGACAAATACAGTAAGACCCACTGCATTCATAACATTTGTTCTTTGCCTTTGAACAAATACTAAAATTTGAAGTTACTAACAAACATTATATATATATAACATATTTTAACACTAATATGTATATAAAACGTATATTTTAAATTACATGTACTGTGTTTTCCTGATGGTTTGTGATGATGGCATTTTTCTATTAGGTAGTTATTATGTCAAACTATTTCCATAATCTAATATTAAGTATCAAATGTTTTTAGAAAAATTCAAATTTTATTTAAACTTTCCAAATACATTCAATTGTTAGTAATAACATGTAGATTTGTATATAACACAATGTTGTGAGCGGTATTATTTTCCTCTCGTTCTTCAGGTGTTGACAGTACTAGCAAGGGAACTGAACTTGTATCAAGTATAGGAATCAATCCCAGACCTTTAGATTTGTGAGTATTAAATTTTAAAGTAATACTCTAATCAAGTCCGCCAAAGGCAACAGTCAGTAAAAATTTCGTATACTGTATTTATCTATGACAGTCATCCTGACTTCTCCACTTTGTCATAAGAGCAAGGTTAATTAGTGGCTTTCAGATGTTATTTATTATCCCATATAGTTGACTAATTGGGTTAGTAACATTATCATGTGAACAGCTTCTTTGAATTTTATTCTTTGTACTTTTTCCTCTCTATCCAATATTTTTGTATTTTCACAATCAAACATATGTGCCTTGATACATACACGGTCTGCTAAAAACATTCAATATTTAATATAAGATGGTGTAAATAGTTCAACATATAATTAATATATATTCTGTGTACATACCTATGATTTTTTTTTAAAAAGAAATTTATTAACTTTGTTTATACATGAACTACATTTTTAACACATCTTGAATAAATTTACTCTGTATTACTATAGAGTGGAGTCTTGAGGTGACTGAGTAAGTTCTATGATTCTTCTTCTTCTATTAGGATGACTTTGGACCATGTTTCTTTATACAGTCAGTCTGGAGCTAACATTCTGTCTCTAATGCTGATGTTCTTAATCAATGTTTTGAAAATATCCAGGATATTGGTTGTTGTATTACTAATTACATGTTTGCATCTGGTTAGCCAGATTGCAAAGGAGAGGAATATTGAGAGTCTGAGAAATTTCCGTTCTTGATTGAATGTTGAATCAAAAATAAGTCTGCATTTTGTTTTTTTCCTTTATTATTAATAAATGTTTTTAGTGAGCTGAGTATCAAACAGTTATGAAAGATGTGTTGAATCGTTTCATCCTCCATAGCACATAAGTGACATAGCAAGTTAATTTTGGTAAATCCCCTTTTCCACACTAGAAAGTGACTGGTGGGTAATGAGCACAGATTTAGTTTTATAATAAAGTCTATATATTTCGGTTCTAAGAACCAATATTTTGCTTTCTTAATCATTATTCTGTTGTTTAAGCCAAGAGCACTTGGGAGTGCAGTAGGAGTGTTGATCTTGAGTTTGTACACATCCCAATATGACTTTTTGTTATCAAGTGTGTTTTGTGCTAGGCTAATGCAGTTATTGACATGATTCCATATTTGTGTCATCCATATGCTGCATTTAGGTGGTGGTGTGTCTGTGGGGGGAATAGTTAGTGTTATATTCAGGTGGGAAGATTTTAGTGAGAAAGCATGCAGTGCTCCTAATGATTTTTGCAGGTATATTGTGGAAACTGAGTGAAGGCCAAGACTGCTAAGTTCTTTGGGCATTTGTGTTTTTGCAATGCTTATGGCGACAACCTTTCCTTTCTATAGTAATTTAGAACATAGTGAGTTGACTGCCTTTTCAAAGGTTTTTGTGGGTTTAATAATTGGAAGATAATAGTTTAGTCTGGAGAACACTAGCATATTGAGCAATGTAGCTTTGCCTGGAAGCGACAGTGAGATCCCAGAAAGTGATTTCACTATTTTCTTGGTTTTTTTCGAGGATTGTGTTTTGGATTTCTTTGGTCATGGCGAATTTAGTTTTAGCTATAGGAAAACCTAAGAAGTGTTGATTGAATTATAGTTCCAGATTTAATTTTCCATATTGATGATTTACTGTTGTTGATTTGAAGGTTTAATTTTTTTGTATGTTTATTGATGATTTTCAATAGTGTTTGCAGATGTGATTTATCAGGAAGGAAGATAGTGACATCATCAATGTATGAGATGTGATTAATTTGTTGTTTTAATGTTGGCACGTATATGCCAGGCATGTTGTGTTCAATATCCTTTAGAATTGGATTTATATATGTTATGAAACAGAGTGTAGCCAGAGGTGAGCCCTGGGGGATTGAGAGATGTGGTCTGAACCCAGTAGACAACTTTCCATCTAGAGAGGTAAATATCGATCTATTTAAAAACAAGTTGGCAATTATTCTGATATACACTTGAGGCACTTGATACTCTTGCAGTATTTGAAAGAGGATTGAAGGGATTACTGTGTTGAATGTTGAGGAGAAGTCTAATTGGATAGCTAGGGGCCTTGACTTTCTGCTTTGCCTAACATGTTCAATTATCAGGAGGAAGCGTTGCACGGCTTCGATGGTTGATGAGCCTTTGTGTGCATATTGATATGTTGATATGTGTGTAAAGATGGTCTTGTATTTGATCCTCAACTAAGGATCTGATTGTTTTTATAAGCAGAGGAATCATTGAAATGGGACTAGGTTAGTAAGACAGGATGGGTTTGCTTGTTTTTTTAAAAAGGGAACCAATGCCACTGGATATAAATCTGGAATATTTTGAAAGTCACCAGCAAGCACGTCAATCATCATCCTCAGTATTGGTATGGTGAAGTGGCTGAAGTGGAGAAGTACAAATCTGGGTATTCCATGGAGTCCAGGATGTGTGCTTTCTGGGTATGCAAGTAGCTTTTGGAGTATTTGATTTTCTGTAATGTTGTGGTTGGAAAAGTTGCCTGTGTCTTTCCTAATGTTAACTGTTTTAAAGTTATGATTTTGTAGTTTTTGTTTGAAGTGATTATGGATTTTGGAGAGCATCGCTGGACCACTGTAACAGTTTTGATCTACTGAGATCATCAGTGGTGTAGGCTGCCTTGTTGCTTCCAGTGCCCATCTGATATAACTGTGAGTCCAATTGTGCTTGTTTGCTAGAAAAATTTTGGATCTTTTTGTGGCTATATATTGGGCAAGTATCTTTTGAGTGTTGTGATAATGGATTTTGAGATCCAAGATGTCTTGTATGTTGGTGTCTGTGAGGGAGAGCATACTCAACCTATGATTGATGGTGTCCAATTCTTTTATTAGCTGAATAGGCCCTTTAGTCTTCTTAGTATGGTGGTCGATGAGTGAACTCAATATTCCTACAAATGTTGCCCATGCTTGAAGAGGGGGAAGTGTGATAATTTTGATTTTTTTGAAATGGATGTAAGCCTCAGAGAAAATCCATTCTGGAATTGCTGCTTTATTTAAGAGTCTTATGGTGCTATTATAATTTGATTGTGTTATGGTAGAGAAGTCTAAGTGTAGTGAGATTAACATGGCCAGGTGGTCAGAGAAAGGTACTAGTTGTAGTTTTGCATTTAGATTAAAGTGGAGTTCAGACGAGTAGTAGAGCAGATCTATCAGGGATTTTTTATGTTTTGTGTAGAAGGAGAAAGAATCAGGTGGAAAGCAACCCTCCTTACAAAGCAAGACTCTGCTAAAGAGATGAAGGTGTTTCATTGTAAATTGAAGATACGACATGTTAAAATCACTAAAGCAAATTATAGGTGAAGCTAGAATTGATTTTGGTTATTACTGAGTCAATAAAGTCATTATCTTTTCTGAGGTAGAAATAGATGATGTTAATTGTGTTATTGGCAATATGTATATTAATTATTAATAGCTCTTTGCTGAGGTACAGAATTCTGTAAGTTTTTGATAAGTCAAATTTTTGTTGATCAATATAGCAACTCCAGATGAGGCCGTAGTTGAGGGCAGATATTTTAGTTTTAAAAATTATTCATATTAAAATTCACAAAAATAATTAATAAAAAAGAGACTATTATGCAATAATGTGGTTATAATAAATTGACCAATTGAAAGAGAAAGAGTACATTTATATATGTATGCTCTATATTGAACTGTAATCCAATATGGATAAATATGTATAGTACATGAATGCATTCATTTGATCACTTTCTGTCCTTAAAACATTTCTTCATTTTTCTAGGGATGAAATTGATAATGATAATTATGAATATCTATCTGATGAGATAAAGTAAGATGAATAATGATGGCATTAAGATGTAGTGTTAAGGTATTGATCATATGATTGAAATATATCATCTTGTATTAGATGCAGGTGAGGTAATGAGGTAAACCTTTTTCTCTCCAGAGAACCTGAGATGAAGGCAAAATGGATGCTGTTTCTTTTTATATTTTGCCTATACCTTTTTAAAAACACTATGCTGGGAATTTGATATTTTTTGATTCATAAAATGGCATTGCAGGATTTACAATTATACACATGACATTAATAAATCATTCCATTCAAAAGACATATAATTTTACTTTTTAGATTTTGTGCTATCTGAACCATTCTGATTTTTTTTAATGTCCTTGTTGCTGTTTTTCCTCTGATGATGAATTAATACAAATATGTTACCCTTTCTCTGTTTAAACTTCTTTACAGTAATAGACAAAGCAAAAGTGAATTCAGGGTTAGTGGAAGAAACATTATCATTATCAAATATTTTGGCAACTTCATCTATTACAGTCAAGCTAAAATAAAAATGTTTATTAGAAACATTAAAGGAAAGAGAAATAGATGGGATTATAAATAAATATGATGATCCAAATTATAATGACAAAATCACAGAAGTCAGACGTTTTGACGTATGCAGACATAAGAGTTGCATTGAAATGTATAAAAAAATTAGAGACCAAATAAGAAGTACATAAAATGTATTAATGTTTCTGAAATAAAGTGGTGAGAAATATTTTGGGAATTACATGAGTGATGTGAAAAATGAACAAGTAGATATCCACTCATATTAGAACTCTAGGTAATCATTGTTTTGTGATAGATTGCAGAATTGCATTATTTCCAGCTTTTTAAATATAAGTACAATGCTTATCACAGAGGCAAAACTCTCCATACAGTAGCACCACTCAGTGCAAGCCAAAGTAATCAGTGGATGCAGGAAGGTCTGTGCATAAAATCCCTATATAGTGCCTACTCATCCAATATCCCCAGACTAGTTTCTAGCTTGTAGCTTTCATCAGTGAGGGATTTTATGCATAAACTTTCCTGCATCCATTGTTTATTCTGGCTTGCACTGAGTGATGCTATTGTATGGAGAGTTTTGCCTTTGTGTAAACACCTTGTGTAAGCATAAAAAAATGGTGATCATGTAATATAATGTTTAGTGGTTTAATACAATGTTTACTGACATTATTATAATTTACTAATATGCATTTTATTAAAGGTATATAATAAGTCAAAGACATTGTAGAGTAATCAGTACTATTGGCTGTGAAAAGCATGATGTCACAGCATAGATATTTCTTGTTGTTAATTAAAATTCACACAAACTCTGTCAGAGTTAAGTCAATGCTTTTATCTACTTAACTTTTTAAGGCAACCAATTATTTACAAACATTATGAAGAAATTTATGAAGATCCCAACTAAGAGGTAGATTCAGTAGTCTTTATTAATTCATGTAATTGTATGCCTACATGTAACACTCATTCACTGGCTCACAGTTTGAGTTTGTCCACAATTATGTTTGTCAGAGACCTCATGTAAGTTTAAGTTCAGTTTCTAAAATATTTAAGAATAGTTGTTATGAATGGTTGCTGTTGTGAGTTCATTAACTTTCAAGAGGTCAAATCAGTTTTGGGATCTGAAAATGGAAATTTATTTGGTATCTCAAAGTCCATATTATACCACAATTCTTCAGTTGACTTGGTTTAGCAACAAGAAAGAGGGTATTAATTAGGGACATATCTTATATGGTGAAATAATATTTTAATTTGGTAGTAAGAATGATCTATTCAGTAATTTTTTAAAAACAGGTTCTGCTTTCTGATACCAAGTGGATAAATATGAAGCAGAAAAGAAAGTCACAGCAAAAGTTTAGATCCAAATGTTCGAATAATATTTCTCATGAAAATATTTGACTTTACAGAAGTTTAGTATAAATTTAAAAACAAAACAATATTCATCAGTAATATTTAAATACAAGTATATTGTCTGTACTGAAGTTAATGTAATTAGAAGAGATTTTAATTCAGATTTTCAACATGGCTATGACAATAATATTGGTGTCAACAAGGGATTTAAGCATTCCATCATCAGACTTTTAATGATATGGATGGCTGAAGAGTTGGAGGTTGGAGAAGATTGAAACCTGTCCAGTAATGTTTGAAGATTTGATATCTTAATATAAACTGAGCACTGATTATATGTACATGTGGGAGATGATGATCTGGACCAACTAATAAGTACTGGTTCAGCAAGAAATAAGTATATTGGAGTTCATTTTATTTTTTTCACATTATGTGGTCATGTGTATTCGTTGTATAAGATGGAGTGGATAGTTGTAGGGAGCTTGACAGTCTGAATTCAAATCTCTACTAATATTTTCATTAGTAGATGCTAGTGTTAAAGAAGTGGTCCTTGGAATATTTGCATCATAATCCTAATAATGTTAACCAGCTTTACAAAACAATTCTAGAAATTACTTTAAATCTCGTTGAAATAAATCGAGATACTGCCAAATCTCTAGCGCTCGTTACAACACATAACTGACAGCCAATCAGATGTCAAGGATAGCTGTCTAAAATGACATCCAAACATAAACACACAACAAAGATTTTATGAGAAAAGGGCTTGACATCTGATTGGCTGTCAGTTATGTGTTGTAATGAGCGCTAGAGATTTGGCAGTATCTCGATTTATTTCAATTTTCAACTATCGGCGCTTTTTTTTGCAAATTAAATATTATTTAAATCTCTTTGATAAATTAAAAAATAAGTTAGTTTAAGTCCAAGGTTATTTCTAAATAATATTACATGAGATAGAATTATATTTTAGGATATTTCTGTAAAAGGTTATATTCAGATTATAAGATAATTCTTTATTGTTTAGATGAAAAATAATCAAGGATTTTGTGAGATTTGGATAAGTTTCCAATCTTCTAAAAAAGATTTTCAAACTTTTTATATCCTTATTCAAAAACTTTCTACTTCTAGAAAAGATCTCTTTTATAAAATGGAAATAGTATCACCAATAAAGATGAATTTATAATATCAAAAAAAAAAAGATGAGGAGGAAGAGTATTGAGGATTATATTATAATAAAGATGAATTTCTTATATATTTCTTCAAGGTCAGTAGTGAATATATTAAATAAACTGATAGAAGAACTGGATCTCAACCATTTTTAAATAATATTGTGTCACTTGAAGTTTTCTATTGGAGAACATTTTATCAACATAAATTAATGATTTTTATATACTTATGATTAGAAACTGTTAGATTACTTTTCCAAACTGAATTATAAAATGAGGTTAGATCAATAAAAACAGTGTTAAATATTAAAACTTGATCACAGCAAGTTTTTCTTGGTTTAAATTCAGTTTCTGTAAAGATAGATGGCTCTAAACTATTGGCATAATTCTTATTAAATGTGATTCTTTAAAACAGCTTGTAAGAAACACATAATAATGATATTAATCAGTGAGTTTTAAACCATTTATATTTCAAGATTGCTATAGTTTTGTTTTCATGGCAAACTTTGAAATAGCTTCTCTATGAATATTATTGCTGAACTGTTTTTTACAACTATGCTTTGGCTTTAGAAACATTAGAAGTATGATATCTGCTCCTGAAGGTTTTTTAGGTTCAATATAATCAATAACACTTTTAATTCATCAAAGTCTAAATATTTTATTGAGATGAGAAAAAAATTAAAAAAGAAGCTTATAGTCATATTTTAATGAAGCTCTTTATGGTTTTGCAGTTTGATATATAAGTTCAATAATCACATTAACAGTATGGTAGTTCTTTTATAGTAGGCCTACAGCCATTAAGTCTACAGAAAAGTCCTGGATTCTTGTCTAAAATTCCATTCTTGGTCATGGTGTGTTTGGCTATGAAAATATAAATTGATCAAATAAGACATGGTTTGAAACCATTTTTTGTCAAAATAAAACATAAATTGGAGTTACCATTTTTTCAACCATATCTGAATGGAATGTTTCTTCTTGCGTGATATCATAATGGTTGTGCATAATATCGAAAGCTAATTATTTCTTACTTGCATATTTCTAAAATATTATTAGAAAAATTGAAATGTATAAAAACAGAAAGTATTATCAACTTATCCTTCTTTATGCATTGATAAATTTATAAAAAATTAAACAAATCCATGTTTCTTATTACTGTTACAATGCTCATTTTATTAAAATGAATTCACTTTATAGTTTCAATTGACCAGAAATCTTCTTCAGGGCTAACTAATACCAATACTCACCATCTCTTATTATTAAAACTTGTGAGGGTATTGATATTAGTTAGCACTGAAGATTTCTGGTCAATCAAAACTATATGGTTGATTAATCTCAATAAAAGAAGCATTACATGATCACCATTTCTATACTAGTACATAATTGTTGTAAATAAAGGCAAAACTCTCTATACAGTGGTGCCACCCTGTGCTAGACAGAGTAATCAATAGAATACAGTAGTGCCACCCTGTGCCAAACAGAGTAATCAATAGATGCCAGAAGGCTTGCGCGTAAAATCCCTATCTAGTGCCTACTTATCCAATATCCCCAGACTAGTTTCTGGCTTGTGGCCATCATCAGTGAGGAGCCTTGGATCTGAGTGCACCTAGATCTTAGGATCTAATGCAACCCTCCAGCAGCCACTTTTAACTCTACTTTACTACAAAACTATGAGAATGAAATTGAAAACACAATATTTTCAATCTAAGCTCAATAGCTTATATAGTCATATGAATCTGAACTCAATTCAGCACCCATATATTTTGGGGTCTTTGGCTCTTAAACAACCATAGCCACCACTATCCTGCCTAATAGAATATTGGTGGCTATGGTTGTTTAAGAGCCAAAGACACCAAAATGTATGGGTGCTGAATTGAGTTCAGACCCATATAACTATATAAGCTATTGAGCTTAGATTGAAAATATTGTGTTTTCAATTTCATTCTCATAGTTTTGTGTAAAGTAGAGTTAAAAGGTGGCTGCTGGAGGGTTGCATTAGATCCTAAGATCTAGGTGCAGTGCTCTCAGATCCAAGACTCCTCACTGATGATGACCACAAGCCAGAAACTAGTCTGGGGGTATTGGATGATTAAGCACTAGATAGGGATTTTAACCACAAGCCTTCTGGCATCCATTGATTACTCTGCTTGGCACAGGGTGGCACTACTGTATGGAGAGTTTTGCCTTTGTTTAAAAGAAGCATTGTAACAATAACAAAAATGGTGGATTTCTTTAAAGACAGAAAGTGTAAGCAAATTTAGAAGAGTAGTAGTAGTTTCCATTGGAATGTTTCTAAGTACTACAACCCTAAAAAAATCTATCTAAATGATAATTGCAATATCATATCTTCAGAAAAGATTGTTTGCTTATAGTCTTATCCCATGTTTAGAATGCTAAGAATCATTATAAAGATGGGGTTTATTATTAATTGTTATTAGAGGAATAACATGATCTCTGAAATGAAATACATCAACATTGTACTGTACAATTAACTTGTAGAGTATATCCATTTTGATGTTGATATGCATTTAATCATAAGTTGAAATAATTTTATTGTGTTTTTCAGTTAAATAAGGATCACTCTAGTAGAAGGTGCACCTAGCACCCATGGTATGTTCATGGATCCCAAAGTACACAATTATTTTTTATTTCAAGAGTCTAGGATCTTCATCTATCTAGTCTTGTTAGACTATTCCCCACAATACCTATAAAGTTCATGCTATCAGTTTTGTTATGTGTATTTACAACTTTCTGTTTGTTTCTGTTTGCTTCACTTTAATGATTTTCTACTTGCAGGTTAAGCTATGAGAAGACTGTTACCCATCTGCCTCAAATAATTGAGTGGATGGTTACCAATAGGGACAGACTTGAAACCTAATTCAGGGACCATGAGTTCTTGAGTTTGTCATGCTATGCCTGCCAAAAATTTTGCAAGACAAACAAAATAAATAGTAAGATTACTCAGAAGTAAGCATGACATTTGAGCATTGAAAATGATTGGATGAGCTCTGATTCAGAAAACTTTAACTCTCAAGTCTATCATCTTAACATTGTATAAACTGTTCAGGGAAATTAATCATTTGCATTCAACAATGTAATTAATTCCAAATTGAATTTGGAGGTGCTAAGTTAAAGTTATATTAAGTCACTAAACATCACATGATATCCATTCTTTATGCTTATACAAAGCTGTTAACACAGAGGCAAAACTGTCCATACAGTAGCACCACCACTCAGTGCAAGCCAGAGTAATCAATGGATGCAAGAAGGTTTATGCATAAAATCCCTATCTAGTGTCTACCTATCCAATATTACGAGAAAATATGACAATGATAATTATTATATATTAGGTAGTACTAGTGGCAGATCTCAAGTATTTTTAAGAAGCTGTTGTTGTTGTTGTTATTATTATTATTATTCACGTTTAAATATCTTAGAACTGAAATAATTTGATGTTAGTCTAAAAAGCATTAGCTCCATGTATATTAGTCAAGAATAACTTCTAAAAAATAATGAGATTAAATTTTTATTTTTAATATTATGAAGTTTTAGAAAAAGAAACATATAGTACTTGAAAAGTTTGATAATGAAAAAAAAAAGAAATGACTAGCAATAAGAGAGTTACCACCATCATAAACTTGGATGAGCTACCGATGAGCTTGATAATGACATATAATTTTGTGAAATTGATAGCGACGTCGCGGCATCTAATACAACGGCTCCTTCTCAATGTGAGATACAATGCATATATATATTAAGTTATTGCAAATGTCAATTAAAAAGCTATTATAACCAATTCTTAAAAGTTTAATATTGCTACTTATGTGTTTCGTTTTACTTCTGAATTCCCCCTCGCCCTTTCAAAATAAAAATCATTGTTATTAAAAATTAAATCATTAGAGAACAACAATGTTATCTGAATAAAACTTTAACTAATGCAAAAATTTAAAATATCGATGTTTATTTAATAAACTTTATATTAAAAATAAAATAATTGATTTTTTACGTTGGCATGTCCGAAATGAAATAAAACTCCATTTTAAATCATTCTTTTTTAATAGACTCGTAGACCTCTATTTAGTGTCCTTCTCTTGGGAGGAAGGTCAAGAATAACATCTCTTTTTGACACAGTCATAACAAAAGAAGTCTTGATTTAAGAGCTAGAACGAATGTAGAAACATGTCTACTCCAAAGACAAAATAAACAGAATTGATTTAAGAATTTATACAATGTCACGGAATGTCTTTGAATAACTTATGTATTGCCCTACCTGAGTTATTACACTAATTTACTCTTGAACAGGTGCAATCAAAAGAATCAGCTGCTTCTTCTGTAGAAGCGAATGATACAGTTTACAATAATGTTTCAAATAATCATTAAAAGTGAAAAGGTTGGGAGGGTGAAATTTTGTCAGTTACATATTCTTCATCTTTTAGGATTTGATTATTCTGCAGAAATAAACTTTTTTAAAATTTAACTTTTGAATTCATTTCTGTGTTAATACACATATTAAATATTTTGCTATAATTAATGTAATTGATATTTTATTTAATTAAATTTGGACAAGTGTCAGCAATATCAATTTTATATTTCTAAATATTGCCTCCAGCATCTTTATATCAATTCTATCGCATCTTTTTTTTAAAATCACTCTGGCACTGGCTTCCTAAATCGCGTATTTATCTTGGAAAATTTATTTTTCAAATCACGTCAGCAATAATTAGCGCGCCGCATCTGGCCCACAGCCAATTACACTGCTTCCAAAAATCAGAGGGATAAAAATCCTAGATTAGTTGGATTGACCAGATAAATGTCAATGCACTGTAAAAACAACAAATATATTGTTTGTCTGAAAGTTTTTATGACGGGTTTTTACTTAGTAATTAATTATATGCAGGATTATTTCTAATATTAATTGTTAAATGTCTTTAAAAAAATTCATACTTTACTTACATTTTTAAATAGGGTATATGAGCACAGACTTTCACATGACCCACCCCTCTCCACTCCATCTCATAACACAGATACACTTGAACACATATATGTCGAAAAGATAAATAATCACCAATATACGTACATGAGGGGTCAGATTGACTTTAGGTCAACATGGGTGTGACGAGAATCTCGGCCTCAGGTGGCCTTTGATCGTTCCATCATCAGATTTTCAATTGGATGGACGGTTGAAGAGTTAAGAGTGTGGAGTGGATTGAAGCCTGTCCATTAAAGTATGAAGATTGGCTATAATACATATCTGAGCACTTATTGCACATATGTGTAGAGATGATAATGTGAACCAACTAATGATTGCTAGTTTAGCATGAAATACATATATTGGTGATTATTTATCTTTTCGACATATATGTGTTCTAGTGTACCAGTGTCCTGAGATGGGGTGGAGAATAGTGGGTCATGTGAAAGTCTATGCTCATATACCCTATATATTACATATATTGATACAGGTATATAATAAGCCTGTATTTCAGTTATTACATTTTTAAAATACATTTAACTGTTGGTAATAGCACACAGGTTACTATATAACGAAACATTTCTGGTAGTGTTATTCTTTCTTCTTCACGTTTTGCTGGCCTGGTCAGTGACAGCCCTAATACAGGGATCGAATCTGGACATTTGGATTCATGAATATTGAATTTAAGATGATATTCTAACCAACTAGGCTATTCTGCCAATGGCCAATAAAAATTTTGTATTCTTATCTATAGGAACCTTACTTTCAATCATTATGAATTATCATATTAGGTAGACTTATGAAGTTATTTGCAACTCTCATGTAAGCAGCTTTTTTGAATATTTTCTTTTTTATATGTTGGTTCCATTACTAGAGGAGAGGTTTCATAGGCATTACTGGTGGAGAGGTTTTATCTGCCATAGACAGATAAATCCATAATGACTTTTATAAAATCCTTGTTTTTTACTTCACCTTTGAGTGGTAAGTTTTACATTGCACTTTACAAAAGTGAAGTTTAGTATTATTAGAAAAGAATTATATCGATTAGTTGCATTTTTCTAAATTATTAATTCCAAATTTACTTGCTGTATTTATTTTCATGATTTTTTTTTTACCTAGCCCATCTTTATATTTCACGATTGTATTATTGTATGGTTGTTTAAAGTTCTTTGATTCTAAATAATAACTCTATTATATTGATGCATAATCAGTGCATTTTCCGAACCAAATATTTTAATAAGATGGTAATTGTTTAGAATAGTGTCGGTTTAGAAAAGGGTATTATTATCGACTTAAAGGTTTAGACGGAAGACTTGATTATTCTATAAGATTACCTTCATCAGATATTAATACCCTGCAAGGTTTGGAGCAGTTATATATTGGCAGAATTCAGAGCCTAAAGTTCCACGGATCATAAAATATCTATTACTTCTGGAGCTTGAAGTTGTTATGAGTTCCTGAGTAATAAAGCCATTCAATTATTATTATTATTATTATTAGGTAAATATAGGGATTTGAACTTAGACTTTCAAGTGCCCACCAACTATCCACACTATATCATACAACTGATACACATGACCACACACATGTAGAAAAGATACATAATCACCAATATACATATTTCATGCTAAACCAGCAATCACCAGTTGGTCCAGATTATCATCTCCCACATTTATATATAATCAATGCTCAGTTTATATTAAGATAGCAAATCCTCACACTTTAATGGACAGGTTTCAATCTATTCAAACCTAGGTGTAATATATTCAAATGTTATTAGGTATGATTTTTTCTTAATCCAGAGTTTACAGCAGATCTTCAAAACAATAGATTTAAACTTATCATTGCATTTATATTTATAATGATTTTTCACATATTTTTGTACCCTTTGTGATTTGAGACATTCGGCAGAGGGTCCAACTTGGGATTGGGAGACCCCAGGATTGATTCTGCCACTCAAATTTCTTACAATCTCCTGAGCAATAAAACCAGGTGCTTTATATATATATTAGTATAAATGTTAAGAAAAATCTATAAAAAGTATAAAAATCAGAGAAATAATAATAGATTAATCAAAATGGAGATTTAGCAAAAGGTCTATTTCTCATTTAATTTATAAAGGTTTATTTTGATCGCAAACTTTGTTTTTCTATACAATACTTGATGGTGGTTGTGAAGTGAATTAGCCCATGTTTTCTACACAGAAGACAGTATTATGAGATAATAATGATCGAATGTTTTGATGGTCATATAATACTTTCAAGGAATCAGTTAATGCACATGTATATTATTAACACTTAATTTGTATATTATTACATGAAATGTTATCCAGTGTTGCATATTGTGACTAATAATGTAACAACCTTCTTTATTTGCATTTTAAGATTTTTTTTTATTTATTAAAGATAATGAGGCTAATTTATTTTCCAGGTTTTGACTAATAATGAATAATTCAATGGTTTGATTTTTTACCTATAAGATAAGACACATTTAACGTTTCTTACAGGTAATGTTGATGAAGAAGTTTTCTTACTTATATATTTTCAAACTGAAGATTTTTTAGATTTATTTTTAATATCTTTGCCAGTTCCTTATTCAAATATTCTATCATAAGAATCCATTTCCATTTATGGTTAATTAAAGAAGACAATGAATATCAAATTTGCAATTAATATGAGTCACATTTTCAAATTGTTAGTAAGATATAATCAATACTGAAGCACAGATCTAGACCTTTAGTGGAAAACTTTGATGACAATGATTACAGTAGTTATAACATCAACTTCATAGAAATTACTTTATTCAATGCAGGTTTCCTATCTTCCAACTGACCTATTAAAAATAACACACATGAATAAAATATTGTTAATAGATGCACAAATTTCAGTCTTTATTTAGTAAAAATATTTCTTTTGAATAATGTTCTGTCTTATGCAATTTTAGATTCCAGATTTAAAGACACTGCTATTCACATTAATTTGAGTCAAGAGTTCTTTGCCCAAAAGCATTCATCAAAACTACAAGTGCCATTTATTTAAAGGTGTTAAAGGAAACAGAGTTTGATGAAGACAAACTGCTGTTTGCAGTAAGTCTTTATTATATCTGATACACGTTATATGCATCAATAATTGTAAAAGTCAATTATATCCATTTCAAAGCAAGGTAGCAAAAGAAAATAAAGATTTTTGTGAAGTATGCTTTCAGCTAGATATACTAAGATTAATGTCTCTTAGGATTTTTTAATGAATAAACTCATTGTCATTTGGTATACATTGTTCTTTTTGTACTCCAAAGGCCATTTCCATATGCTTAAGAATTCCAACATCATCATCAATCTCAAATATGTTAACAAAATTGAGAAGGTATTCAAATTTATCATTTGATACATTCCAGTTAATTTCTGCTTTCTTAATTGTGTTGGGTGGAACATAAGATATGTCCACTGTTTATTTTGAAGAACTAGGTTTATAAATGCAATTTATTAAAGAATAAAATATTTCAACTATTGGAATTGTGCCACATGCTATCAAATTGACCTTGTTTTAAAGTTCAAGATTTGAAAATCCATGTGCAAGAGTTTGTAGGTAAATCAAGCCATTTGATTTTTCTTTTTTTGTGCGGTGATATTTATTGCATTGACATATTTAATGTATAGGGTATATGAGCACAGACTTTCAGATGACCCATCACTCTCCACTCTATCTAATAACTCTGATACACTCAAGCACACATATGCTGAAAAGATAAATAATCACCAATATATTTATTTCATGCTAAACCAGCAATCATCAGTTGGTCCAGATTATCATCTCCCATACATATATACTATAAGTGCTCAGATATATATTAAGATAAACAATCTTCATACTTTAATGGACAAACTCCGATATCCTACACGCTCCAACTCTTCAACAGTCCATCCAATTGAAAATCTGATGATGGAATTCTCGAAGGCCACCCTGAGGCCAAGATTCTTGTCACACCTATGTTGACCTAAAGTCAATCTAAAACCCACATGTACAGGACATAATCCATTTAATACATATGCAAGGATGGGCAGACATCTCTACAATGTAATAACTGAAACACAGGCTTATTCTATACCTGTATCTATATATGTAATATATAGGGTATATGAGCACAGACTTTCAGATGACCCATCACTCTCCACTCTATCTAATAACACTGATACAGTCAAGCACATATATGCTGAAAAGATAAATAATCACCAATATACGTATTTCATGCTAAACCAGAAATCATCAGTTGGTCCAGATTATCACCTCCCACACATATTTAATACAACATAAATTATTTGTTGAATATTCTCTCATCATAACCCTGGTCTAACGAGGACTATTGAATTCTGCAATTAAGTCATCTTCATTATAAGATGTAGCTATCTTTTGCCATCATTTTTAACACTCGCAAAGCGTATGCACAATTAGCTTGAAAGGCTGATATTTGACTGTAATACAATTGTTTACATATGCTATATAAAATAAATGCTTATTTACATATGTTTACATTAAGAAAATTAGCACCAAAATAATTGGGCACATCTTTACATATCTTCGGTCTTCATCCTGTTTGATCAATAACTATCATATTCTGATGTATGCACAGACTATTATATGAAATAAATTTGCATTCAATACTGAATTCAGACTACAGATAGGATTTATAGATGATGGAAAATCATGAGATATGAATGTTAACTTGACATAACCAATGCACAATGCATTTCCAAAACAAATCAGATTCTTACATATTGTTTTACATTGATTCCTTCAGTCACAAAATCAATACAAAGCCTGGTGCCATGTGCTTCTTATACCATTAGTCATCTCCCTACAATAACTGTAATAATAGGATACACATTTATTTTACACACTTCCAATCTTTAACTATATGCTTAGCAAATCTATCTTCTGTTTTCATTTTTTTTTGCACAGTCGTTATTCCTCTCTATTGAGAAAGTTTGTGCAATAACCAAGGATTTGTATAATAGGATACTTAATTGTGATCTTTGCATAAAGCATTAAAATCAATTGACAGAGGTAGAATTATTAGATAGTCCTTTTAGGTATCCATATGCCTACTATAAAATTGGTAGATAATATTTCTAGGTAATCAGTGATTAAAGCAATACAAATAAAACAAGTTATAATGATATCAATAAAGATACATATGTTTTTTCCTTTTTAATTACGTGAAGTATTGGAATTTTATGTGATGCTCCCCAAGACTAAGAAGAAAATATAGCTTGAACAGGTAGGTAGTTACAAGTTTTTGAATTCAGATCATTAAATTAATAAACTATTTGGCATTTTCTATTGTTGAGTTCTAGATGTATTAATTTAAAGTATAACCATATTAAAAATTGATCTATATAATGATAATGGAACCAATTATCAATGCTTAAGCTCTACATTAAATTTAGAGATTCAAAGATTAATACATTGTACAGGCTTAACCTATATTTATGTATATAATATATGTGAGATTCAAACTCAGACTTTCACATGACCTACTACTCTCAGTGCCATCTCATATTGCTGCCCCACCTGATCACACTCATGTTGAAAAGGTAAATAATCACCAATATATGTATTTCATGCTAAACCAGCAATCATCAGTTGGTCTACATTACTATCTTCATACATATATGTATGGAGATGTATGGAGATAATAATCTAGACCCACTGATGATTGCTGGTTTATGTGTGGAGATAATAATCTAGATCAACTGATGATTGCTGGTTTAGCATGAAATACATATATTGGTGATTATTTATCTTTTCAACATGTGAGTGATCAGGTGGGTCAGCAATATGAAATGGCACTGAGATTAGGGTCATGTGAAAGTCTGAGTTTGAGATTCAAAGACTGAAATTTTACATCATACTGAATACTGTTATTACACCAATATCATTAAAAGATCTTTTTTTTCTTGTAAACTTTAATGTATATTTTGAATAATCAATGGATTGATTACCAAGAAAAAACTCATTATAAAAGAATTTGAATGCACCCATGGCCAAAACAATAGGTATCTTATAGTAAGGAATTAATAATGGGAAATAATTTACATTATATAAGAAGTTAGAACTGTAGATTGTTGGATAAATAATATTTTGGTACACTCCAAAGTTAAAATAATGGTTATATCAAAAATAGTTTTATTCACAATCATATTCATATATAAAATTTGACTTGCATTATTTAAAAACATTTACCATCAGTGCTAAATTCCAATAGCTGTTAAACACTAAAATTATCAAAGATGTTACTAACATCACATGCTCATAGTTTTGTAGTTAAGTAGAGATAAAAGGTGGTTGCTAGAGAGTTGCATTAGATCCTAAGATCTAGATGCAGTGCTCTCAGATCCAAAGCTCCTCACTGACGAAGGCCACAAGCCAGAAACTAGTCTGGGGATGTTGGACGAGTAGGCATTAGATAGGGATTTTATGCACAAGCCTTCTGGTGTCCATTGATTATTCTGTTTAGCACAGGTGGCACTACTATATGGAGTTTTGCTTTGCTTTGTTTATGTTACTAACATGTGGAATTTTTTACGGAGTTAGTTATGAATAGAAGTAAATTTATTCCAAGATTCCCTAAAAGAATAATATTGATTTACTCTCTGACATTGAGTCTATTAATAATCATTTGATATGAAAAACATGTAGTATTAAAATAGTATATATAGATATTTAAAAATAAAAGTTTAACAATTGATTAGTATAATAAAACTGCAAAGGGGATTCAAATATTTACTGATCAAGTTCTCCTTAAATCCTATTTTGACACATCATTCTGTAGTAGATTGATAATAGTTGAAAACAATAATAATGACCTAAGCTTCAAATGTATATTTTTATATTTAAAGAATGGATGAAATTAATCTTGGAGTGCTTTTGGTAGAAATAACTTAATATTAAAAAGAAATATGTCTATGTGTTTGAAAAGGAAAGTTCTTAATAAATATGTTTTACCAGTTCTTACTTATGAATCGAGACTTGGACATTTAACAAAAAAGCAATATGGAGACTTCAGACCAATTAATGAAATAAGAAAAGATGCATATCAGAAATAACAAGAAGAGATTGAAAATGAAATACATGGATGAGAGAACAAACAGTATGCTATTGTAATCATTGAAAAAATTAAGAGACTGAAGTGAAGTTGGCTGAACATATTTCTAGAAGAGATGATAATAGGTAGACAGAAAAAATCCTAAACAGGATTCCAAGAGATTGTAAAAGACCTAGAAATAGACCACATGTGAGATTGATGGATGAAATAAGGAAGTATGCTGGGGTGTTGTGGAGAAGAGATGCTAGATATTAAAGAAGATGGATTGAACTAGGAGAAACAGTGACTTGATAATGGTTGAAATGATGATGATGATGTCATTGAAGATGAAGAGATACCCCCTAATCTTAAAGATGTTGCTATTGTTTCATTTTTTAAAAATAAAAAAGATAGAAAAGATTTTAGAAATTACCATAAGATTATTATTGAAGTCTTTATTGATTTGGCTGCTTTTTTTTTTGGACTGTGATTTGTATTTTAGTTTTATAGATTTTTTAAAGATATTTAACTATAATTAATTGAAAAAGTTTATTGCAATGTTTGAAAAAGCTAATAGTCATCGGAAGTTTATATATGTTATTCAGCTACTGCATGAAGTTATAAAAATAAGTACTATTAAGAATGATGAAAAACATGAATTATTTGTAATAAAAACTGAAATTACACAGAGATATATATTATGTCAAATTATATTTTTAATTTTAATGACAGTAGAGTGGTGGGTCATGTGAAATCTGTGCTCATATACCCTATATATTATATGTATATAGACACAGATATATAATAAGCCCGTGTGTTTCAGTTATTACATAGTAGAGATTTCTTCCCATCCCTTGTATATGTATTAAATGGATTATGTCCTGTACATGGGGGATCAGATTGCCTTGGGTCAACATGGGTGTGACAAAAATCTCAGCCTCAGGGTGGCCTTTGAGCATTCCATCATCAGATTTTCAATTGGATGGACGGTTGAAGAGTTGGAGTGTGGAGTAGATTGAAGTCTGTCCATTAAAGTATGAGGATTGGTTATCTTAATATATATCTGAGCACTTATAGCATATATGTGTAGAGATGGTAATCTGGACCAACCGATGATTGCTGGTTTAGCATGAAATATGTATATTGGTGATTATTTATCTTTTCGACATATATGTGTTCGAGTGTATTAGTGTTATGAGATAGTGTGGAGAGTGGTGGGTCATGTGAAAGTCTGTGCTCATATACCCTTCATATTATATTTAATGACAGTAGTGTTTGGAACCAATTCATTGTTAACTTTATAAAGCAGATCTAAAGATGCTTTGCAACTAAGGTCCTAATTTGAACAAATAAAAAGTAAATTCAAGAATATTATTTTTTTAGCTCCTATATTTACATATTAAAGTTCTACATATGAGGGGTCAGATTGATTTTAGGTCAACATGGGTATGACAATAAAATTGGCATCAACAAAGACTTTGAGCATTCCATCATTAGATTTTCAATGACATGGATAGCTGAAGAATTGGCAAATGGAGAGGATTGAAACCTATTCACTAAAGTTTGTAGATTTGCTATCATAATATAAACCAAACACTGATTATATATATATATATATATATAGGAGATGATAATCTGGATCAACTGATGAGTGCTGGTTTAGAATGAAATATGTATATTGGAGTTTTATATCTTTTACACATGTATGAGGTCATATGTATTGGGCCTATTAGATAGAGAGAATGATTGAGGGGAGATTGAAAGTCTGGATTCAAATCCCTTTTAATTACATCTAGTTTAAGTATATATACTCTACTTGTACTTAAATAATATATGATTGTGTTATCCTTTCCAAACCAAAAGTTGATAAGAATATTAATAATATTTTAATAAAACCTAGAAAAAATGTAGCTTAAACTACTAAATATTATATGACCATCATTTCCTATGCTTACACAAACTGTTAAACAATAGAAAACTCTCCACACAGTAGTGCCACCCATTGCAAGCTATAGTAATCAATGGAAGATCTAGATGCAGTGTTCTCAGATTTGAGGCTCCTCACTGGTGAAAGCACAAGCTAGGAACTACTCTGGGAATATAAATGAGTAGGCATTACTATATAGGGATTTTATGCTCAAACCTTCTTGCATCCATTGATTATTATATCTTGCCCTGAGTGGCACTATTGTATGGAAAGTTTGCTACTGTTTTAAAATTTCATTTACTGATTAATGTTTTTTCATTGTCTAAAAATGAAAAATATTGCCTCAGCAACTTCTAATTTCAATAATTATCAGCTTTAGCATATGAATCAGTATATCTTTGTAGTTCTTCAGAAGAAAGTCAGAATTGAATGTGGACATAAATTAAGTTAAATTGTAGGTTATATTATCATTATAATTATTTTAACTAATAAGGAAATATTCAGTGTTTTAAGTCAAAACAAGTAGTTCTCCACTCTAACGTTGTCTACCATAAGCTTGAGAATCAGTGATTATGAAAAATATTTAAATCCTAAGATTGGGAGTCAAAGTTGGAATAAATGAAAGTAAGTACCCAGGAAACACCCTTAGTTTCATTTCATCTGGCAAACTAAAAAATTTAAAAATTTAAATCAGATGGTTTTGAATCCAAACCTGCTTAAACAGTTATACAGATATGAAATCAGTGTAGTAACTGTATATTTTGGTATCTTTAGTTCTTTATTAACTGTAAGCACTTTATTTTTTTGTCTAGAAATATTGATGGTATCAATAAACCACTTGACATTCCTGATTACATAATATGACAAAACAAAAGCAGCTCTTCATTCTAGTGCTAGCTACCATAAAGTGGAATCAATTATTAAATGCTTTTAAATCCACATCCTCATAACTTTATCTTTTCTGACCTTGAATCCTGAGCCTCATTGGTGAAGGCAAAACCAAAAGTGAATTTGAGGATGGGAACATAAAATGCCAAGGGCTAAGGATTCAAGTATATCTGGTAATCACCAATTACTCAAGCTTACAGAAAATGTCACCAAATGGAGAAATTGCTTTTGTCTCTATTGCGTGAACTGTGGTGGAGGTTTAAGTGATTTCTTATTATTATTATTAACATATCTATACATGGGAATAAGATGCTCATTGTTAATAAAGAATTGAAGCTACTATAATATATGGTTACTGAATTGAATTCAGATCTACAAAGCTGTTTAAAAAGGGCTATTTGGATTTCAGGTTTTTAGCATGATGGGTAGCCACAATCTTACTGACTTCAATTTTCAAGTCTCATTGATGAAAGCAAACATCAGAAACTGATCTAGAAATGGGATTTACATGCATCTGATAAGCATTGACTTACTCATGTTCTTGTCTTATCATATTATATGAGCAGGGACTTAACTGATTTGTTATTACTGCAATGCTAAATTAATGGATTTAAATGCTAAAGTTTGGAGATTGAATCTGTTCTTTCCAATGGTTTTGAGAAATGTACCAGTCAATTATTTTACATTGAATTTTATATGAGGCTATTATTGGACCAATTTTATTATATAATATTGAGATTCCCTACCAATGCAACATAAAAGCAGTAAAATAAATTCACATAATAATATAATAATAATAAATTTCCATAATAATATAATAGCAAAATCATAAGACCAATCACAATATTCTTTAGTTCTTTGGATGTGTTATTGTTGAATTCAAATTGAAAGAGTATGTTTTTATTGGATGAGGTTGAAGTATATAACAGATTTTATAAAAAATATTTTTATGATGAATTTGAACACAGTCTTGTATGGGAAAAACAGAACCCCAATTGCATTATAATGATTATTCTAAGGTCTGTTAAAAAAGAAGATGGTGAATAAGATTCTCTGTGCTAATAGTCTCTAGAAACCTGTAATTTCTAAGAGCCAAGTTAGGCACTAATATATTAATGTTTAAATCAAGCACAGCTCAAAGTAAATGGAAATAAATGAAATAAATCACACTTCCCCAGGCTATGAATTAAAAGAGCACTAAATGGTGAACAAAGAATCAAGAATAGAATGAATCCATCTATTTTTGGAGCTCTGATATTTATAAGCATATCTTTGTTTACACTTTTAATAATTCAAACTAAATTAACCAAGGTGTTAAAAGTAAGATACTGTCTCCAGCCTTATATAATTGATTATGAGTTTAATAACTCTTATATGCCATATTCCATCTGGCGAATATATTAATCTCACAGAGCTCCAATAAATAAATGGATTTATACTATTTTTGATTCTTTGTTCAAAATTTAGAGTGCTTTTAATTCATAGCAGAGAGAAATGGTGATTTAATTTTTTTTGTTTGCACTAATAATATAATTTTTTAATATAGTGTTTCTCAAAGAAAGCATTAGATTGTTCTTACTTCATTGACAATTAACAAGAGAATTCAAATTATATAAATTTTCATAAATTGACATTATAGTCATCTTGGTTGCCAAATACCCAAGAGTTGTTAGCCGAGAGGTCATCACACTCGCCTTGCAAGCAAGTAGTTGATTGCAGATGGTTGTGGATTCATGTACCGGATGATGCTATGACATATGAAAAAAAAATACCCCAGTTTTCTAGGTTTATCCCATTTTGGTTTCTCAAATATCTATGCACTGATAAGAATCTCAGGGTTGTTGAATATCCCAGTTCATCAAAACTAGTTTTAAAAAAAAATCCTAAAAATTGTGCTTTTTTACTTGTTTTAATATTAATAATTAATTTTTAAATTAAGCCTACTTGCCACAATTAATATTATCCTTAAAATAATTTAGTTTGTTCAGTACTGATAGCTAGATATTTGCCCTTTTAAGGTGCTGATGTTGGAGAAGTTAAGAAGTCCGTAGCTAGTGTATTTTATTTATTAAAAAAAAAATCCAAAACAAATATTTTTTAAATTTATAATATTTGTATAAAATTCCTATTTTGTATTTATAATTTATTTGTTAACTTAAAATTGAAATTTATAATAAATATGTTAAGCCATTTTTTTTAGTGAGTGTTCCACGTTCCAGTCTTTAGACACGTAAGCAGTTACTCATTTTAGTGATAGGTTGCCTAAATTCAGAAAGGTAAAGGGTAGCAGAAACGTAACCTTTATAGAATTTTTAATTAACCCGGCTGAAAATATCATTTAAATTGGCTTTTTAAAGCAATTTTTTCAAAAAATTTTTCCTTGGATCCGCCTCCAGATTGGAAGTGGAGGGTCGCATACCACCCCCTTGCCCCCGATTATGATATCACACAAACAGTTATCGCAAAACACAATTTTGATTTCGTTATTCTCTCTTTTTTATTTATTAATATCGCATATTTGTTTATGAGAGGTTGATGTTATACTTGTATACACATAAAGAAATAAATACAATTTTATTTTAAAAGAAAACAAAATACAATTTTATTTTAAAAGAAAACAAAATAGAAATTCGACACGAAATTTTAAAATCAAATACTGTTTTTTGCTTCGCTATATAAAATTAATGTAATTAAAAATGTTTCCTTGATTTTGAATAGTTCTTTTATTTAAAAATATTTATGTTAATTGTGAATTGTTTTTTTGTCACATCTTACCCAGAAAGCTTTCTTTGTCAGCGAGTGATAAGTCAGTCTTTCAAATTGGACAAACAATGTAATTTAATCGGTTGCAATTGGATCATCTCTGTTTTCAAAATAAGGCAACTTCGCGAACTGTTAGTCTATTTTTTATTTGACAGAATTTTTTCTTGCTGCTTATCTTCTTCTTTAGACTAATGATTATTGTGTTGAGAACTGCTCCCCGGCCTCCCATTTGCTGCAACTTCTTTGCTGATGTAAATAACCTAATATAAATTAATAATAAACTGACTGAAATCTTTACAACTTCTTCCCAAAGATTTTTCTTCCAGCTATTATAAATAAAAAATAATTTAAAACTTTGGCACAAAACTTTTGAAAAAATAAATTTGATTTAAAAGAAAAAAGAAAACGCATATTATAAAAAAGCAAAAACAAACAGCTTCTTTATTTTTGTATTTGTTACTTTTTAAAAAAAATAAAAATAAAAATAAAAATGTATAGACATATCCACTTGCCCTTAAATATTAAAAATACCCCCAAAAGGATTCTGCTATGAACAGACAGAATCTTTAAATTTTTGAAGGATCTAAAGTTAACTCACTGGGTAGTAAAACTGATGTCTAATTAGAAAATTCCTATACTTGGGCTTTACAGTCCATATGCAAGTTTACACAAAACACAAATAAAAGGCTTCACTTATCTAAAATGGCCATATTGTAACAGTGATCAGAAATCTATGACGGTAACGAGTACCAGAAATGTATGGTTTTTATACTTGGCTGTAATTTTGATTATAGATATAATAATAATCATCATCATCAATTGCAAAATTCCCTAGACTCAAACAATTGGTCGAAGTCACTCCAACAGATAGGTTGCCTCCAAAAGGCTCCTTCTTTACTACTATTATCTATCAATACAAAACCACAGTACATAATCCGGATCAGTTTTTATATAAATATTCATACTGGGAAACCTATGATTTAGTCGACACTCAAACTGATGTGAATGCTTCCCCTACTATGTAAAAATTAGCAATTAAAAATTGCTCAAAGAATTTAAAAAATGGGCCCTTCCACCCAAATATTTTGACTTCATAATAAAAATAAATCTAGTTGCCATGCTGACAACACATTTTCTATATCATAAGAAACTATATCTATCCATTGATCCCTTCTGTGGGCTGAGTCACTGAGCAGAGGAGACACTACACCACCTCATATACCAGTGTGTGGCTTTAACCCAAACACAACAGATATTATGTATAATGCTTACAAAAAGCCTGGCACCATGATCAATCAAATATTTGTTGCTTTCCAGAAAAGCTCAAGACCCAGCATTAGAGTGGTTATGTTCATCTTATATGCATACTGATGCACTAGATGCATTTTCTTCATTGGCAAAAACACCATATGCCACCCATCTACAATTAAAAACAAACTAGCACACCTTCAAAATAGACACATACTAATAACCAGTCTACATTTAGATGTGGCAAAAACAGCCTCACTGTTGTAAGTAATGAATGAACTAATAAGTAATGGACAATGCTTTTTCAATTGTAACACCCATTTCTGGAACACCCATCAATTAGCCCCCCAATAACATATGTAATCCCATAAATTAATATATGTAATAATACCAAATAATTCAATGCAAACCTATGTAAAAACAAATGAAAACACTGTAAAATTTATCTGAGTTAATAAAGTGCCCCTTGAAACATAATAATAATAATAATAATAATAATAATAATAATAATAATAATAATAATAATAATAACAGCAGCAGCAACAACAATACTACTATTACTACTACTACTACTACTACCACTACTACTACCACTACCATCACCACCCCCACCACTACAACCACCATTACCACCACTACCACTATTACTACCACTACCACCACCACCACCTAAACAAGCAGCCAAATCTATAAATATTCCATGCTAGTAATATTAAAATTATGATAATGCAATTTCCACATTAAATTAGTGAAAGAATCATTATATCAACTTCACAACATGACAATCACTTACTGGTGCAGAAAGTCATACCACCCTCTCTCTATGCATTCATCACAAATAACTTTTATTATTCAGATGAACTAGAAGTAATACCCATCTAAATATTTAAGCTCATATTGACAATTCAATACATTTCATCACACCACACTCAGTTAAGGTAAGAACTGTTTTCTACCACTTTTTAACACTGTCTGATATGGTGAGCAGTTATTGCATATGTTTTCAAAATTTTAGGTTCTTATCAGTGATTTTTTCCTCCAAACTCAAACAATATTGTAACTATTTACTAATGCAGAAGCTGTGGAAGAAGATGTTTGAGTATCTGAGCTGTTGGATGGTTGAGATGTGGTGCAATTGAGATAAAAAACATATTCATAAAAATTAAAAAAGTTTTAAAATTACTAAAAGCAAATAATTTGCATCAATATTTATTATTACAATAGTAAACTATACACAAAGTAGTACCACCCAGTGCAAGCCATAGACCAATTGCCATTATTTCTGTTTTTTTCCCAAATTATTGGAAATGATTATTAAGGATCAAATGTTGTCATTTCTGTTTAAAAGTAAAATTTTATCTGACTATCAATATGGTTTTCTTCCTGGTAGAAGTAGATTAGATGCTTTAAAACATCATGTTTATTATTTAACAACTTCATTAGATCATGGATTTAAAACATTGGCTATTTAACTTGATTTATCTAAAGCATTTGATCCTGTTAATCATAATATTTTAATTAAGCATTGCTACTTGTATGTTTTTCGTGGTTCTATTGGTAGTTGGTTGGAGAGTTATTTAAAAGATAGAAAACAGTTTACTATTATTTATAGTATTGTCAGTGATGTGGTCTTGATTAATTGTGGAGTTCCATAAGGTTCAGTACTTGGTCCTCTATTGTTTTTAATTTATATTTGATTTCACTGAAATTACATTCTAAGATTTTTGGTTTTGCTGATGATATTGTTTTATCCTGTTATGCTGTTTCTTATAATCTTCTTGATAAATTAATCAATGAGGATTTGGTCTCAGTTGGTAAATGGCTGATATATAATTCATTGTTGATTAATTTAGCTAAAACAAAAGGTATTCTTTTTTTTTACAAGTGTACTTTTTTCTCTCTTAAGATTAAAATTTGCTGTAAGTATATTTTGCATTTTAATAGTATATGCACTTGTGAAAATATTCCTTTGGTAGATAATTATTGTTATTTGGGAATATATATTGACTCCAGATTGTCCTGGACAAATCATATTACCTATCTTTGTCAACGGTTACTAATTTAAACTATATATTTTATTATTTAGTTAAATTTCTTTCTAGGTCAGTTCTCATTTTTATTCACATTGCCTGTTATCAGAATATTTTATCTTAAAATATCATTATTTGGGGTAATGCTTCTCCATATATTTTATCTTCTTTGTGTGTTTTACAAAATTATACTTTGCACATTATGTTTGGTAGATCTCGTTCCTCTTCTGTTCGAGGTATTTACATTGAGTTTGGTTTATTTGATGTAAATCACTTATATCAATATAGAGTGATTTTTGATATTTTTTGTGCTAAACTTTTTGTGAATTCTAGAGTTTATGTCCTAAATATTCATCTTTCTAATAAATTTCAATTACCTTTATCAAATTTTGTTAAGGAATCTAGTAGAAGACAATATGTCTATTCTGGTTCAAAGTTATTTAATAAATTTATATATGAGTGTTCAATTGATTTGAAAACTATTTTTTATGTATCTTTCAAAAAGTATTTATGTCAATGGTTGTGTAGTATGTTTTAATTTTGGCATTTATTTTATTTATTTATTGAATTATACCTGGGTCTCATTTTACACGATAGATAGGTTCCTCAGAAAACACGCGCAAATGAAATCACGCAAAAATAGACGTAACTTACCTTGAAACAGGGGGGGTATGGACTGTGATTTTTCAAAACTCTCATAAAAGCAAAGCACCAACATAAAATTTACTTTAAAATTCACACAAAAAAGAAATAAGGAAATAAAATATGACTAATAAAAAATTTCAAATTTGAAAAAAATTGATACAAGACAAACTTTTTTTAACTATAATATTTAATTTTATTCAAAATAATATATTTTTATGCATAATTTACAGTACAGTAATTTACATTTTTTTATACACGTTTTAATTATTATTGCTATTTGCTGATAAACAGTTTCATTTGCAAACTGCTAAAAAATAGATTCTTCACAAGAGGAAATACAACTAGCACCAAGTTCACTCTCACATTGTGTTAATGGTTTTCTGTTGACAACGTAATTAGTAATTAATCTTTGAGATGATGATTTTATTAATTGTTTATGAACTTAGACTTATGATAATAAAAAGACATTTATTCACCACTGCTGGGAAAAATTTAATTAAAACTAACAACTAAAAATTAAATTCTTATTTTTGTCTTTAATTTTTTAATTTTCAATTCCGTTTAAAAATCAAATTTCGTTTTACATCACATTAATTTCAAGTCACCATAAATAATTTTTAAATTGTTAATTACAATTAAAAATCAGATTTTAATTGTCAAATTTAATTGTGCTCACTTTGCGGACACTAAATGATTAACATTCTTTTTTAAAAAGCAAAAACAGAATGTGATTTAAAATGCAAAATTAACACGCACAATGTTTGAACAAATTTACATTATAATCTTGTAAAATTTAATGTGTGTATACATAAAATGTGGAAATCATGATTTTAATTTCATTATTGCATAAAATCTTACTATTATAAAGCACTGAAAATATTGAAATTACTAAGATGAAAGTCGAATTCCAATAATGTACTATTACTTTCAATATAACGTAAGTGCGTGAAATTTATTATTTAAAGTAATATCGCATTATCGGAGTTCAACTTCCGGTGAAACATATGAATTGCATAACTTCAAAATCGTGTTAAATAAGTCCATGTAAAAAAAGACTCAGGTGGAATTTATTTTCTAAACTGTTCTTTTACTATTTGAGTTTTCTGGTTGTATTTTTATTTAATTTCTATTTAATTTATTTTTATATCTAAATTTCACATATAAGATTTTTTTTTGTTTGGAGGTTTTAATAATTGTTATGTACTTGTTTTATTTCATAGAATAAATTGAATTGAATTGATGATGATGATGATTATTATTATTATTATTATTATTATTATTATTATTATTATTATTATTATTATTATTATTATTTTTATCATTGGTTCTTCCCATCATTGATTACTGTTCAATCATTTGGAATCCTAGTTCTAAACAGAGATGTAATTTATTACAATCAGTGTCTAATAAGTTTTCCAAATATGTTTCTCTGGGAAATAAAATTGTTCATCTTTCTTCTAGAAGACAATATAGAGATCTTAAATATCTTTATAAAATTGTTAATAAAATAGTTCTTTTATCTGACACAATTTCTACAATTATAATTAGATCTCATGTGCATGATATTCGGCATGCTTCTGTTTGTTACATTAAAACTTGTCATTTCAATGTTCTTAAATTATCTCATTTATTTAGGCTACCATCTGTATATAATCAGATTTGTAGTAATATTAATCACTTCAATTTAGATTATAATCAATTTTGTAATGCCATTAAATTTAAATGCCAGGTTTGATTTGTTTAACTTGATTTTGTTTATATATATATATTTGTTAAATGGATAGATATATTGATTTGTTTAACTTGATTTTGTTTATATATATATATTTGTTAAATGGATTGTTATTTTTTTATTATTATTTTGTTATATACATTATATTTATCCCTTTTATTTATTTGTTATTATTTATGTGTTAATGATAATTGGCTATACGCTGATGTTTGGCATTTAAATTAGTGAATGAATGAATTATTATCTATAATTATGATTTTATTAATGGAAATAAATATTTTTATTTTGTACTTTTAAATGTGTTACTTATCTTTTGTAGAAATATTGCATATTAATAATTTGTTATTTATATTCATTTATGTATATTGCTGTACATTTGTTATGGTGCAATTCTGTAAATGGCTTTATGCTGTAGTTTTGTATGGTAAATAAATAAATTGAATTGAATTATTATTATTATTATTATTATTATTATTATTATTATTATTATTATTATTATTATTATTATTATTATTATTATTATTATTATTATTATTATTATTATTATTATTATTATTATTATTATTATTATTATTATTATTATTAGTATTATTACTATTTAGTAGTAGTAGGGATAATAGTAGTAGTAGTAGTAGTAGTAGCAGTAGCAGTTTAATTATAAAAATATTTTTAAATTTTAATATATATATTTTTAAAATTAAGTAATACATTTTTTTATTATATTTGTAAAATAAATGCAAGTTATAATATTGATCTCATAATCCAATCATTTTATTATTTAGTGATTTGATAAAAACAAAATTGTGGCATTTTCTGCTTGGTAGAATAATAAATTAATGTGGAATTTCATAATCAGTATAGAGATTTGAAGACAGTTGTTCAACAATTAACAATAAGGTTTAAAGTTATTATTTGTTTAAAACTGCGAAGGAGATACACATATTCACAAATTGGGATTGTTTAAAGTCTCTTTTGATGCATTGAAAGCAACATATGGAATTGTGAAAAATCATATCACAATCCTATTAAATCTACCAATGACATTCTCCTATAAGATGGCAATGATATTTCTTACAAATAAAAGCAGTATTTTTGTGTATCCTTTCATTGGTAATATTTTTGCATCACTATAAATACTTCTAAATATTTAATTCTCTTTTCTTTCATTAATGTAATTTTTATAAACTCATTGTAATCAAGTATTACAAAAAGATAAAAATTGAAATTCAAGACTTTTATAATGCATTAAGTATGATTTTGGCAGACCATTGCTAGAATCATACTGCTATTAATTTAGCAGTTGAAAATTATGCATATGAATGGATGCAATTTATTATGTAAATGAGGCTTAAATGTTCCATTTTTTTGACAATGGAATGCATGAATCTTTTCTGTTGATTGCATGTGGATCCTTTGCAATTGCCAAAGCCTCCTTTCTTTTTCTATTGTCTCTTTCAGCACAAATCACTAGTGGGACTGAAAGTATGATCAAGGAAAATTAATTTATATGCAATTCATATGCATTATTCTGTTTTGCTCTGTTGTATACATATGTATGCTGAGTGATCTTCAGAGATATATTTGCATGAGATTCACTATAATATGCAGAACACTGTTTCAAATATAAACATTTTGATATGATAATTATCATTTTTTCCCTTGCAATATCTTTTTCAAATTTTCTGTGCCAACTTATCAGTCATATCACTATGAACAATAAACATTATTTTTTTGAATAAATATAGAGAGAGACCTTACATATTTATATATTAATGTAATTGACAAGTCAAACATTAACAATTACTTGTTAAATATGAAACTCTTAAATTTCATATATTTTTGATACGTACATTTAAATTTATTTAAAGATTAAATATATATATTTTTCTCTATTTTTTTAAATGCACAGTAATCTGGGTATTCTTTGATCATATGTGCATGAATCAACTAAAATGGTAAACTTATTTTTCTGCAAGCAAATTATGTGGTATTTTTTC
Organism: Epiperipatus broadwayi; assembly: GCA_028023455.1. Lineage (NCBI taxonomy): Eukaryota > Metazoa > Onychophora > Udeonychophora > Euonychophora > Peripatidae > Epiperipatus > Epiperipatus broadwayi. Next base: position 9,272,831 of record JAQFVV010006210.1, read on the forward strand.
CATACATTTACTGAAGTACAGGCAACTGGATTATAAATAAAATATAAGTGACTATTGGCTAATTTATATTAATCATTAAAGATCTTGGAATAAAATGTAATGGAGACACTAGTTTTGCTATATTAGATTTTTGAGTAATAGCATCAGTGATTCATGTAAATTTTGCAGTTTTGAGTATTACAATGGCACTACAATGACTACATATTCTCCACATTGTTTTAAGCCAATCTATAACATTACATTACAGTCTGCAATTGCTTGTTTATGCAGCACCAATTTTAAGAGTGTTAGTTGGGAGAAAATCTGAAGATATCAGTATTATACACAGCTTTTAGGCAATGGCAATAGACTTTTGTATGATTGGCATTAGTGTATTTAATTGTTAATGTTATGCAGAAGATAGCCTAGATGTTAATAGAATGAAAATTTCTGATTGGCTGAGTGCGTTAGACCAATGCTAAATAGTGGGAAAATTGTAATCATCAGTAATTTGCTTACAAATTTAAAATTACTTACACAATAATTTTCTAAAAGATTTATTTTAAATCAAAAAGTGACATCACAACACACAAAATATTTATTTTTAGAAAGACACCTTTTAAAAAGTTCATTACAGTAAAGTGGAAACAGTTCTACTTGCCAAATGTAGAATTCCCTCTGTTGAATGGCAATTATTTTTAAAAATTTAAATAACTAGGAATATCATTTTTAGTTTTAATATTTTTTCCTTCTTTGATGATAACTAACCATAAATTTATTTTGATTTTAATAATATAGAATTAAAATATCTAATGTTTAATTTTACTAACATTTTGAATAGGAAAATTTGTCTAATGGCTATCTAATATTTTATTCCAGCAACTTTTTGAATAGGGAATTTATCCAATGCTGCCAGTTCCGCATTCTAGATAAAAATTCCATTTAGAAAATTCATATTTTTAAAATGTCAAATATTAACTTTTAAAATGTCAATCAAATAAATGCTTACATATATAATAAATAATGTTAAGATTTTCAATATATTATACACAAAAAAGGTTTAATTGTAAAAATAAAAAGGTTCATATATGAAGGACTATGTACACATTTCTCATAACAACCTATTAAAAATTAAAAAAAAAAAAGGATTTTGCTGTTAAAAAAGCTAAAAAATTATTTTATCTGAGAAATTTCATTATTTAATTTACTAATAAACTATGAATTAAATAAAAGTAATTTGTAATAAATAGTAAAAAAAAAACACTTAATAAATTACCAAATTTTGACAAAAATTAGTAATGCACCACTAGAAAATCAATAAACTAAGCTATTAATTAAATTTCTCAGTGTACAGAAATAAATTTATTAGGCGTTTTTAAATATTAATTTTGATATCTGCTTTATTTAACATAGTGAACAGATTATCTATCTTTGTTGAAATATCTCATAGTTTGAGGTTTTATTTGACAAGTACATTATGAATTATTTTATAGCTGGATATGGGTATGAATATTATTTTTGATTCCATTAATAGCAAATTGTATAGATAATAAGTTGTTAATAATATAAAATAAACAGTATGTTAGATAAATAAGTATTCCAAACTTTTTGCAGGTAAACATCTAAATATTAAAGACATTTTAATCTGTTACATGACTGAAAATGTAAATTATAACTAGTTTTTAAATAGCTCTCTACAAGTCAAAGATCTTTCCGTTAGCACAGCATAGAGGAATAAGATAGAAACACCACTTACCAAAATTAACTAAAATTTTCAATTTTGGATTGTGAGAATTTGAGACATTTTCAATTCTAGCTTTATTATCTATCTAAAAATAATTAGATATCAGTGATCAATAGTAGATGGTTAGATGGGAATAATTATCTGGGAGGGGAAAAGCCTATTTAACATAAAACAGTTTTGAAGGTAAATATAGTCAGAATTTAAATCTTGCATCATCCATGACAGAAAGATATGCTACAATTATACTACAAAGTTCTTGTAATATGAATAAATAATTTGTTCATTTATTTATGAAAAGATAATATCAATTTTCTATTTTAATTTATTTTAAAATCGGGCATCAGAACTGATCTTATTGGTACAATATTTAATATTCTTAAATCTCTTTTGATTATTTTAAAATTGTGCACATTATAATAAATAAACCATTTATCTTTTCATTTAAAAATGATATTTATTCATATATAATTAAATAATTTATTTATTTATTTGAAATAAAGATAACTTTTTATTCATTTATAAATGCAATTTGTATGTTATTCAATATTTGTTTTTGAGTCATTCTTATTAGTAAATTGTTATTTGCTGCATATATTTTTTCTTATTTGGCTTGTTTTTTTAAACTTTTTTACTAAGTGCATTTCTCCCTAATGAACTATCTTGCAGTTTAATAAGCTCAAAAAACAATTAGATAATAGCACATATAGTTTTTGCTGTGTATTAAAAAAAACAAAAAAACTTTTGCTATGACTTTGGATGATATTTTTTAAGTGGGATTTTGATGTAGAATAAGCTCTGGAAAAAAATATTCAAATATTAAATTTGCATAATTTTATATTATGAAAAAATAACTTTGTTTACTGTTAATAAAAAGTAAAACAATCTTTCTTAATGTCAGCAATATGTTGTTTTAGCATCGGAAGACTGTCTTATCAGTAAATTATTACAGACAACTTAATAAAATAATATAATAAATTGATTAGTAAATTTTATAGCTTGTAGTATGCATGCATGTATTAAATATATATGTGTAGCATGTAGGTAAATCAGTTTTTAAAAAAAGAGGAATTGGTTTACAGATTTAATAAATCCACAAAACTTCTTGTATTATGTAGAAAAATGCATTATATTTAAATACAGGTATACTTTATATCCCCAGAGTTTAGATATAATTATAGGGGATTTAAACCGAGACTTTCAAACTCCCTTTAGATATCCAATCTATCTCATACAACTGATACACTTGATCACACATGTGAAAAAGATAAATGATCTCTAATATATATATCTATATATCTATAATGCTGAACCAACACTTATCAGTTGGTCCAAGGGGTTTAAAAGTCTGGATTCAAATTCCCTATAATTACATCTAAACTCCAGGGATGTGAAATATATTTATATTTAAAGATTACAGATTAAGCTTGTATACTGCCCATCTCTCTTCTGGCTATTTAAATAGACAATGTCTTATACATGAGAGGTCAGAATGACTTAAGGTCAACATGGACATGACAATAATATTGGCATCATCAAAAGATTTGGGTGTGCCATCATCAGATTTTTTTATGGTACAGATGGCTAAAGAGTTGGATAGTGGAGTAGATTGAAACCTGTCCATTTAAGTTTGAAGATTTGCTAACTTAATATAAACTGAGCACTGATTATATATATGTGTGGGAGATGATCATCTGGACCAACTGATGAGTGCTGTTAAAGCATGAAATACATATATTGGAGATCATTTTTTTCACGTGTGTAGTCATATGTATTGAGATTGGATAGCTGAAGGGAGCTTGAAAGTCTAGGTTCAAATCCCCTATAAAAATGCATTATGTAAAATTAAAAAGAATAAAATTATAATCATTTTAACAAAGCGGAAGAAAGAGAAAATATTTAATTTATTTAAGTTTACTAATTGACACAAATGAGTATGTAGTTTTTTTAAAAAGTATCATATTTTATGACCTTTCAGATTTGTCTTCTGAAAGAGGCTTAATGAAATAAGTTACTTTTTCTTTGGAATAAATTTGATAGTAAATCCAGATATTTTATTGAAATTTATACAGAATTAAAATTAAAGGCTAGGGAATGAATTTTGAAAGTCAACCATATTTTTTTTCTTTCTTTCCAGTCTCATAAATTAAAGCGAGTTCATAATTATTTGAAAAATAAATTGTTTTACATAAGTAAAATATTGTATTCGAATTTGAATAAAGGTGTTCTGAAAAATATTCTAATGTAAATTAATCCAGAGTTAATTAGTTTGTCCAGAGCAATAAACCTGTTTATCAGGGGGGGAGGGATAAATATCATTAGAAGCTTAGAATGATAGAATATGATATTCTTACTATAGGAAAAAGTATAAATGGTGTCTAAAAACAATAATGGTTTTTAGTCTTATATTGGAGAAGACAGCAGTGTAGACTCCAGGAAAAGAGGTGATAAAGTGCCAGGAGAAAAGTAAAGTAATTGTTACCAGCAAGAAAGCAGAAAAGATAAACAATAAATCTGATGCAGCTACTATCCTAACTTTACCTCTAGTAGAAAAGAAAGATAATTAGTTAGAACACTTTTACTACTGATTTCTGTTATAGGATAATTTTAGATTGCTAATTAATGTCTGGTTGTTTAAAATTATTTTTCTACACTACATCAGAATAGTAATTATGACAGTATTTTCTACTAAGAAAGTATGACCACATGTGGTGAAAGAATTGGAAGTATATCAGTCTAATACCTGAAACAATGTAGTTTTATATTGCTCATGCATAGGATACACCTTTACCTGTTTATAAGAAGAAAATAATGGCATAAGAAAAGAGAAAAATCCTACCATAACATCTACCATGTATTTGCCTATAGTTGAGACTTATTTCAGGTATCTGTTGTTAATGTCCAAGAAGGTTAATTGAAATAGAAAAACAATGTGTATAGAGTATTATCTAAGATATGTATCACAAGTAGACTTGTAAGCTTATAATACCAACAAAATCATGGTAAAAACATTTATTATATAAGATTTTTTTTTTATATTTGAATACAAGGCATTAGAATTATTAATAATATGTGTTTGTGCAATAATTATTTATTCATTTTAAATGTTTTTGCATATATTATTTTGATATGAATCAGTCATATATAGATATTTTAAGTATTTACTCATATGTAAGCACAAATTAATTTTATTATTATCATAAATAAATTATGTATTTTTATCATCAAATATATTTATTTTTCTGTTTGAACTCATTCTAAACATATACAATTAATATACCATTAAATCTAAAAAGTTATGCAGTCTTCTAGAAATATGTGGGGGTAACAGACATTGAGAGGATAATATAATAAGCATGCTAATAGCTCTTAACAAGCTTTTCAAATATCCCTACCCCCAAACCAGTTTCAAGCTGTGGCTATCGTCTGTGAAGCACTAGGATATTCAGACATTTGATCTAATGTCTGAATATCCTAGCACCTCACTGATGATAGACATAGATTGAAACTGGTTTGGGAGTAGGGATATTTGGAAAAGCTTGTTAAAATGTTTGAATATTCTAGCACTTCACTGATGATAGCCACAGTTTGAAACTGGTTTGTGGATAGGGATATTTGGAAAAGCTTGTTAAAAGGCTAATGTTTGAATATCCTAGTGTCTCACTGATGATAACCACAGCTTGAAACCAGTTTGGGGATAGGGATATTTGGAAACGCTTGTTAAAAGCTATTAGTGTGCTCATTATATTACATTTTAGTACAAGCTTATTAAGTCATGTTATGTATGTCCTGATTTTTAATACTATTATTAATATTGAGAAAGTGAAGATCATAGATTCAGAAATATTCTTTCTATAAAGAAAATGGCACTTGAAGCTAATTTAAATTGAATCTTGGGAAAAAAACACTTTTAGAATGATTAGGCTGACTTTAATTTTTAAGTGCTGATGTCATTTTGATTACTACCATCACAGTATTTGTTACACTTAATGTGAACTATTACATTTTGATATTAAAAATTTTGTGTAGATATTGATACAATATATGTTGTAAACAAAGTAAAATATGAAGCTATAACCTTGTAATAACTATATATATATTCAGCAATGATATTATTATAGGGGGTTTGAACCCAGACTTTCAAGCTCCCATAAGATATTTGATCTATCTCATACAACTGATACACATGACCACACTATTGGAAGTCCTAAGGCTCAATTATTTTTGCTCTAATATCCAATAGTAGCTTTTTGTTGTGAGTTTAATTAGAAATAAAAGGAGTTCCAAGTCCATCTTTTTTAGTTCTAACCCAAATTGTTACAGAATTCAAAAATAGAAAGCTATTTTTATGTATGAGGACTTAAAAGACTTCAATTTTCTTTTGACATTTTAAAAAAGTTATATGCATTTGATTAAATGCACTACTAAAATATACTAGTTATTACATAGAAATAGCCTACATAGAAATAGCCCCGTCTTTGTTTACATTACAATAAATCCATGAAAATATTTAATCTAATATATACAACATCCTGCAGGAGATAAATTATTATTGACAAAATATCAAAAGAAGATAGCCTGGATTTATATCTATATAACAACTTGGATTAGAAATAAAAGATGTTTTTTTTATATTTCTAATTAAACTCAAGATAAAAAAAAATTATTGGATATTAGAACAAAAGTAGTTTAGCTTTAGAACTGTCACTAGTAATTGATAGTTTCTTAGAAATATTACTGCTAAAATATATATCTAATTATTATATGGAAATAATTCCACATTTTATTTTGTTTAATAAATTCATGAAAATATTTATTATAACAAATAATTAAATGAAAAGACCTAAAAAAAGACCACATGTGAGATGGATGGATAAAATAAGGAAATGTGTGAGGATGATGTGGATATGAGAGGCTAGAGACTGGAAAAGATGGATTGAACTTGGAGTGACTTTCATCTGGCAGTGGAGTGATAATGGTTGATGATGATGACACTAATATATTAACAATATATTAAGATTCATAAATGAAATGTATTAAATATTAAGTATAAACTCTATTAAAGTATCTTTATATTATATATAATAATGTCAGAGGCATAATCTATCATATTTACATAGTATGGTCAGTAAAAGAAAGATTGGTTCTTTCTCTAAGGCACATGTAACATCATTTCTAAATGAATGCATACATTATGTAGCAACATAGTTTGCTTAAAATTTTTAAAGTTTTAGCTTGTTTGGACCACACATTGCAATATAAAATGTGACTGCGTGTTTCATAACTTAACCCTTGATGGAACAACTTGCTAATATTGAATTTTGCTTTAAATTAGATGAAACTGCTATTGAAAAATTTAAAATGATTTAAACTATGAATGGTGGTGAAGCCATGAGCTATAAGAATATTTTCAAGTCATTTACAAGGTTTACAGTAGCATAGAACATTGCTGATGATCTACAGTCAGACACAGCAGAAACAATGGAAATAACAGATTTATTGAGAATTCACTGTTAATTGGATATTAATTGATTTGAAAAAAAAAAACACAGAAAGTTGGTGCAAACTGTCCACTTCATTTGTTGACAAGTGATCAAAAAAAACCCCCCACCAGAATTGAAGCATTGCAGAGAGATGCAAAGAACTGCAACTATGGATCTGGAATACCTATCAAACATTATAACAGTTGATGAGATGTTGTGATTCCATTATGAGTTATCAACAAAACACCAGGGTGCAGAATGGAGATTGCTAGAAGGAAAGCCAATAAATTGTGGATGCAAAAGAATCAAATGGAAACATTATTTACTGATATCTTTTCTAAATCCATTATTTAACACAAATATATTTATAAATTTCATACAGAAATTGCTAACTACTATTTGGATGTTTTGTATCATTTGTGAGCCAAACCTTTGTGCAAATAATTTGCATACTTCAGGTAACATTCTTGTTTATTGTGCTGGCCTACAATGACAAGATTGCACTGTAAATTTTTGGGCAAACAGGCATTCTTGCGCTTCAGAATCTGTTCTAGCCTCCTGATTTAACTCAAAACTGACTTTTTGTTATTTCCAAAATGAAAGTTGGCTTTGAAAGGAATTTTATACAAAGGTAAGAAATGCACTATCCCATTTCATGTCATGCTAGCACTTATGTAAATTATAAGTTGATTCAGAGGTGGCACTATAGAGAGCTTGGAGAATGAATCAGTCATTTTTACCGGATCACATTTAATTGATCCAATGTAAATCTTTTACAAAGATATAATGTAAAAATATTAATGTAAACTTAATATGTAAAACAACTTCTACATAATCTACTGCAGACCAAAGATTTTATTAACACCCCCCCCCCCATATAGAAGCAGTGAAGAAAATAAACAGCCATAAAGCTGTTAAATCATGGGTAATGAAGATTTGAGTATTTGCTCATTGTTATTTTACTCTAAATACCCAATAACTGACAGTTATTAAATGATTAAATAGGTTAACTATTAGTAATCACTTGAAAGAAAATCCTATGTTGTATTAATATCTATAAAGTTTTCAAGATTACTGGTTTATATTTAAACCCAAATCGCAGAGCAGACAGATGAATGAACTAAACATTTGCACCAACAAGCGAAGTTATTGCACAAAACTGTCTTTTACCCATAAAATTAAAAACCAAAATGAAGATTATATAGATTTTTCTCATTTTGTAATGTATATAAATATGTATGCTATTTCTACAAATTTACGTAGGCACAGATTTATGCAAATTCTCAATTTTTTTTTTTTTTACATTTATATAAGTATGTACTTGTAACTACGTAAAACACTCATACCTTTAAAACTTTTAATTTTTTTTTTCTAGTTAGAGTTGTTCCATGCGTTAATCACTAGGCATCCATCAATGTCAGCTTGACAATCGAAATTAATGAGACAAAACACTACAATTGCATTTGTTTGCAGTTTTCTTTTTAATTTGTAGTTAAATATTTCTATAATTGGATTCTCAAGTTCATAACATGTTCCAATCTGATTGTTTCTATCAAATAAAAGGAATCAATCTTCAAATGCTTACTTTTTTATGCTATGTATAAATTATAAAATAGGTGCACATGTGCACGCAGATATTAATATATCTAGGTGTTTTGATCCTGAACAGAGTGTAGATTAAAAAGAGAAAAGGTGAACTACCCAATGTCACAAAAGGATATATTTCTGACAGAAAAAATATTGGATTGCTTTTTTGCTTTTTATTAAGAGCGTATGAACAATTTCAGAAAACAATAAAATTTTATTAGTATTTCATTCTAGTAAGGTTTAATGCATTGCTCACTTACGCTAACAAAATATAACCCCACAGTTATATCTTATATTATGAATAAGAGCATTTAAAATAAAAGATATTATGCAATAGCCAAATACAAGTCTTACATAACTGGTTCAAGGAATTTCCTTTATCAGTTGTGCCAATCCGCAACATCACCAACCACAAATTAGAGTAGATTTGAATCTTATGTCTATTAAGTAAAATTCAGTTTCCTTATTTTAAAGTGTGAATATAAAAAATAAATATTAAATGCGATGCTCTTTATAATTAACAATCACAGATACAATTATATTCTGGATGGGTAAAAATTAGGTTTATTCAATTTCATTTTTTAAAAACAAACCTTATCATTAATACGTATATCTGTAAAGAAAATGTTGTTTATTTTATGAAATTCACATTCTTTACACACGCACGCACACACACAAGTCTAAATAAAAATATCTAAAATAGGGTAAGAAGTGGTTTTTTTCTTTCTATAATAAGTTATTGACCATGGCAGCTAGAAGGCAGTTCGATTATTAGTTAAAAATAGACGTGGTAAATTTCACATTATACTTATTCAATATCAAAATATTAATTATCACTTCATATATATATGTAAAAAATAAATTAATAAATCTCAATACATAATTTCCACCCATAATGGCAAGGATAAACTTATAAACATCAAAAACTTAAAAGAGTAAATGATACCATTTTAGTCTTGTTTCTTTGTCAAATAGAATGATATTTATTTATAGCCTGAGTGAAATGTGGTTAGTCCATTAATTACTTATAGGTTTACAATTATTAACTTCTGTTTGATTATTAAAGCAAGGGAAAAAAGAGATGCAGTTTCCGTCATTGTATTAACAGTAGCAACATATTTTCATCTACTGATATATTGAGTTCATTCTGAATTTCCAATCAATAATGGCAATGTTAAGCTTATGAACATCGAAGCTTAAAGGGTAGGTGGACTCATTCTATTGTGGAATTCTTTGTCAATAAAATTATATTTATTCATATCCCAAAGGAAAGTGGCTTATCCCATCAATCTTACATATGCATATATAAATATTAAAAAATGGATATATTTATTTGTCTAAAATAAAATTATATATGTATTTGTAAAATGTAATTAATATCTCATTTAATATCTATATGTAAGTTCCTTTGTATTTTGAAATAAAGCAAATCACTTCTGCATAATATAATTAAGATTCAAGCCTATTTGATATTAGAGCTTGATACAACAAATGAATAAAGCTTTTTCAAAATTCAGAATTTTACTATTACTTTATCATCATTTTCACACTTTATCAATCTTTTGCAGGATGAAGGTCTCTTCCAGTTTAATCCAGTTTCTCCAATTCACAACTTTCCCCCTCTACATCACATCAATACACTTCCTTATTTCATCCATCCATCTCACACATGGTCTTTTTCTAAGTCCTTAACAATAGCTTAGTTTCCATCATCTCTTCTAGTAATATATTAATCTAATCTTCATTTCAGATTCTTAGATTTTTTTTCAATGATTTCAGTGACACCTGTCTATCTTCTCATCAAAGTATCTTACAAATTATATATTTCAATTAAATAATGTCTTAATAAAACTATTCATTCATAATATAAAATAAAATAATAAGTTCTAGAAGTGACTCTTTATTTTTCTGAGGTATTTAAATAAGTAATGCAGAAAAAATATATTTTTAATGTGTAATGAAAATTCAATGAACTATACACATAAAATACCAGTTAAATAATATTTAATTTTCAAAGAAATTCATTATTATATGAATCATAAGATAATAAAAAAAATGTTTATTTATATTTTACATTATAATTATACTAAAGCAGAGAATACTAAATACATTTAATTAGTATTTTGAAATATATATGGTCATTCATTGTATGTTCCACAATTTCATAAAATGTGGACTGCTTAAAAGAATGCTTTAAAATATTAACCTAAATAACATCATGCATGCTCAAAGTTTGAAAGAGGTAAAAATTGATTTAACTAGCCAAAAAAGCTCTCCAAACATGTCCATAGGACAGAGCACTAATGATTAAATGATACTATTAAGAGATAAGCCTACACATTATTTTGCAAGAAAATGGCTACAAAGTTAATGCTCAAAATAGCACTATAGGAATTGTAACTTTTCAGACACAATTTATAAGCTATCAGTATGTTAGAAGCATATCATAGAAATAGAAAGCTATTATAATGGAATGTTTTTACACAAATCATGTTACTCAGAGATGAATTTCACTCAAAGCCATAATGACAACTAAGATACTCGACAAAGACAAATGAATAGACTTTTTTTGACTCATTAGGAAAATATTTTTCAAACTGCATATTTTTGCTTCTCCACTGAATATTTTTAGACTGGTATTAAATTTTATTGATTTTACGCTTTACTCCCCAGATGATTTTAAATTTAATTAATAAAATTCAAGATGCAAATGAGTTGTATTCAAGATTAAAATAAATGTTTTATTTTTACCTAATTTTTTAAAAAATAATACTGTTGATTTTCATTTGCTATTGCATTTTATTTTTCATCTTTTTTTTTTCTCATGTGTCAAAGCATCGGCTGGGAAGCGAACCTGGGACAACTGCTTGTAAGGCAGCTGTGCTAACTACTCGTCCACCAATGCTTGACATCTTTTTTTTTTTAAAGAAATAAATTTGATTTATGCATGCTATGTTTCTTCCATTTTGTATGAGATATCGGAGGCAATATTTTGATCCTAAGATTGCCTCTGCTAGTAAAGTCAGAAAGCTAAATAGCCTAAAATCTTCTCTGAAAATGGTGCCAAAGCAACAGTAAAAAACATCAAACTTAATATATTACTTTTTGAATTTTAAGATAGCAGAATGAGTTTATTTTATATATATATAGAAACATATGCTAATTATTTTTTAAAAAGCACACAAAAAAAATCATTGGTAATTCGTTTGAAAAATTATTCCCTTTATCAATAATCACATTTTTTGAAGTATTGAATAAACCATATCAAGTTATTTAAAAAAAAAGATTAAAATAGAAAAAAATAAATACATTCATATAACTCTCTGACGTAAATAGCTAAAGTCAATAAAGTTTAAGAATAAATGGTCTTAAATAGAAAATACTCTCCATACAATAGTGCCACTCAGTGCAAGCCAGAGTAATCAATGGATGCCAGAAGGCTTGTGCATAAAATCCCTATCTAGTGCCTACTCATCCAATATCCCCTGACTAGTTTCTGGCTTGTGGCCTTCATTAGTGAGGAGCCTTGGATCTAAGAACATTGCACCTAGATCTTAGGATCTAATGCAACCCTTCAGCACTCATCTTTTATCTCTACTTAACTACAAAACTATGAGAATCAAATTGAAAACACAATAATATTTTCAATCTAAACTCATTAGCTTATATAGCTTACAGAAACTAGTCTGGGGATATTGGATGAGTAGGCACTAGATAGGATTTTATGCACAAGTCTTCTGTCATCCATTGATTACTCTGGCTTGCACTGAGTGGCACTACTGTATGGAGAGTTTTGCCTGTTTAATAACAGTTATGAGCAAGCATAAGAAATGGTGATCAGGTGATGTTCAGTGATTTAATAAATGATCTTGATTGTTTCCATGAACAATACAGTTTTATGCACATTAATAATTTTTATTACTCATTCATTAGACTAGAGTTGATCCAATAATGAATAATATTTCTGTAGTGTAATTTTCACTACACCACTCTTATGCAAGATAGGAAATGGGTTTCTATACACTTTTAATATTTTGTGGAGAGATGTAATCATAAGCATGAAAAAAATCTATGATCCCTAAAATACACATTTCATGCTAAACTAGCACTCATCAGTTGACTCAGACCACAATCTCTTACACATATCTTTATCATTGTTCAGTATGTAATTATTTAACTTTACACTTTTTTTATATTCTAATGAAATACTTCAGAAACTTGAGTTGAGTCAAGCCATGATGAAAAGGTATTTTTAAATCTAATATATATATATTCTAACGTATTTAGCGCCGAGTTAACTTTCAGCAATCATAGCTGCACTATGATTCTGGAAAGAGGCCACTGAAAGTTAACTCGGTGCTATTAAGTTAGAATATATACATTTTGTTGAAAAATACCTTTTCATTGTGGCTTGACTCAGTTCGAGTGTTTGAATTATTCAGTGATATATATATATATATATATATATATATATATATATATATATATATATATATATATATATATATATATATATATATATATATATATATATCAAGTTATTATAGTCTAATTGTGTGAAAGTGGTATAGTGAAAATTACACAACAAAAATATTATTTATTTACAAATATGATTCATACAGTTCATGTACAGTGTAGGATATGTCAGTTTTTAACTGTAGGATTGCCTCTATTGATAAAGCCAGAAAATTAAATAGTTTAGAACCTTTCTTGAGATATATGTAGAAAAGTATATGAGACTGATTATAATAATTCCTGAATTATAAGTGCACAAACAGATACATTCTCTTCAATAATGAGGTAGATAGATTTCTGGCAATAAACTTGATCATGGTTTTATGGGGAAAATGCTCCCCATTTGCATTATGAGTCTTATCTCAAGAAGAAGCAATATGGACTGACTTATTTGGAGGACGAGGCTATATTTAGCAAGATGTTGAAGTCTTTTGAAAAGTTGTTGCTGTAGAATAAGTTAAAAAATAACATTTCAGGATTCAAATAAATTGCTAGAATTATCAGCATTTGATATATATAAATATATTTGTTTTTAAATAGAATGCTTTGCATAATTTTTTATCTTTTATTTTATGATTTCTTTTGATTTCATCAGCAGTTAAATGGCTATGTTCATTTATGAGTCATTCTGAAAGTTATATAATATAATCCTTTACTCTTGAGGGGCATTTTTACTTCTATATTATTTCATCTTTATTTATGACCACTAAAATTTTTATTTTATGCAATTTCAATATTTTGGCTCATTTATAATGTTACTCATTTTCTTGGATGTTTTTTTAATAATATATATTACATATATGTTTGTGAACTATTATTTTTGCCTATACCTATATAAAACCTGTTTTTTAATATCATTTTTTATGTTTTTTTATTTATTTATTATGGATGTACGTGCTTGTGTATTTATTGTTCATACTGCACATGCTCATATGGGCATGGGATTGCACTAAATATTTTGTTCTTTATAATTGGATAAAACTAGGACATTAAAATTCAGAACTGTTGAAAGTAGATTCTTTTAAATAGGAATAATAGTGTATTAGCACGTTTTATATTAGTAAGATGAAATCTTCATTAATAATAATAATAATTCTCTTAGAATATGTACTAACAATAGCAACAAAAATAATAGATTTTAAAAAAAGTTAAATAAAATAACAAAGCACCAAAATATTCTGAAGACATAAACTTCAATTGAAATTGGCATTTTTTTTTAATGAGATTTTTTTTATTAATTTAGTCATTCTAAAAAAAAAAAAAACATAACATAAAATCGAAAAAAAAATAAAGGTTAATAAAATTAGACGGATAAAAACAACGGAATGATTTTTATTTATTCAAAATAATTTAAATTAGTCTAGGCAATTAAATAAATGTATACATATATATTATACATTTTAAGTAGAGTATAAAGTTAGGGTTTTTTTATACTATTTATTTTAATATACTTTATATCATTTATAAATTTCATTAATAAGTTATTCAATATGAAAAATGAAATAGAATTAAAGATGTCAAAAAATGCCAAAAGTAATAATTATCAGAATAAAACTGAGTTAGTAAAAATAAGTTTCTCTTTTTCTTTTTTTTAAAAACAATTATTATATTTTCTAATAGAAAAAAAAAAGATAAGCTATCAAATGATAATATTCAAGTCTTATCTGTTTATTAAGTCAATTTCTCAGGCGTTCAAGTGATATTTGAGTATTTCACTGGTAAACTCTGATTACTATTCACTCGATCACTTTAGTTTATTTTTTCATTTCTCTTCACTTGAAAATCAATCCTAAAACTTTTAGTTTTTGAACCAATAAATCTCATATTAAACTTATTATCAAAGTCAAGTGTATTTGTAACTATAGGGCTATCTGAGATCAATTGCATTCCAAAGGCCATTTAATATTCAATTGTACATACAGTTTTGTTATAATTTCAAATCTTATCTGAATATTTGTTAAGATGTCCCCCTGAAATCAGGTAAAGAAGGCAAACAATAGATTATAATGCTCTTTCAGCACCACCTTGGCATTATCTGAACTAGCTTTCATCATTGTGTGAGACTCCTCAATATTATTTATTTAAATTTTTATCTAATCAACAGAGAAACATCTCACAGTCTGAAAAAACCTTTTGCAATGTTAGACTGAAACAGTCTTAGCCTGTTCTACTTAGAACAAATCTAAAAACCATAGCTTATATTCTTTAACTGTCCAAGATTTGATCAAAATATTTTATAGGAATAATCTTTTTAGAAAGCTATGCTGGCATTATTTGAGATTGTGATACAATTATTTTTCTGAGAGTTATGTTGGCACTAGAATATTCCATTGATGAATATTGTGTTACTGTTTAAAAGATTTAGAGCTCATAATAAACGTCTAGATACTTAATTAAAATACATCATAAGAAATGCTGCTGTCATACAATATAAGTCTACTCTTTTGTAGTGTTTTTTACTACAAAAGCTGTTAAGTAGATTGGACTTGCCAATGGAATAATTCAAAATATAATTTTGCCGTCCCTGTCTGGATGTTTACCCAAGAACAGTTGCAAATGCATTTCTTTTTCCAGATTCATGAGAAAAATCAGCTAGATCTGATCTCTTAGACATTAGAGTACTTTCATCAACAGATTCAGGATAATTGTTATTGTGATTATCTGCTTAAAAATATAATTTAGTCATTGACCTATACAGATGTGATCAAATATGAAGCATTAACCACATAGTTATGTTAAGATAGAATTTATCCTCTGTTTGGCATCATTACATGTTTTTATAATATTTTGCCAATAGTTAAGCTGCTAAAAAAATCTACATGGTAAACATGGAATATAAGCAAAAATTTATCTTTTAAATAATCCATTTTTCACTACTTTTTTTCATTATTCATATATCAATATATATATAAAATATTTCAATTCTATACTTATTTCCATATAATGTTTACTTATTCAAAGTTTATTTTTTCAACTGTACAATAGTAATCTTCAGAACATTTTTTTCATAAAAAGATAAACTCTGAAGAAAACTGTCATACAGTTGAAACTATAAGCTGTAAATAAATAAAAATTACATGGAAATAAATGTTTGTACACATAATATATATAAAAAACAATATTGAAAAGAGTATATATAATAATAGGTATGATTAGATTGTGTCCTAATGAAAAAGTGATTGCTTCTCTCTTAAAGATATCTGAAGCACTATATCTGAATCAACACATACTATTTTATAGCAACATAATTTAATTCTTTACCACAAAACTTTTAAAATACCAGGATTATGAGATATGGTATGAAATGTTACAGTTGTTCATATTTTCATATGTTAATTGTTTAACTATAAAGTTACAAATCAATCACATCCAAAATATTAGGGAATTAAATTGGAACAATTTTTTTCCTTTAAACCCCATCTTACAAACATAAAAAAGAAACTTTCCACCAGAAATAATATCATACCCAAGCTTGCAGGCACTACATGGGGTTTTAATTCGGACAGTCTTAGAACTTTTGGTCTAGCATTTCTGGAGTTGACTACTGCTCCCCCGTATGGTGCAGAAGTACACATACCAATCTTGTGGATATTCAGAACCATAAAACGTTGCATATTATTTCTGGAACTCTTAAATCAACACCCTATTATTCATTATTGGATAATATCTAATCTAAGGAATGACTAATAAAAATTATTAATGGCTATCTGTACTCTCAAAATTTCTCTCCAGCTAATCTCTGACATGGGTTAGCAACTATCAATGGATTCAATTAGCTTGTTGAGCTACCATATCATCTGACCAATCTCATTCTGAGCAGTTCCCCAACACATAAGGCTACAGTCAAGGCAGCCTTTCTGGCTTACTGGAAATTCTCAGCAGCTTCTCACATTGAATATCAACAACATGCAGATCCTTGACTGAAATAACCCCAACATAAATATTCACACTATAATAGCTAACCCTACCTTCTGAATACCTAGTTTCTTCCTGCCAAGAAAACTATGGTCAAAGATTAATAGAATTAGAATGTGCCAGGGTAGATGCCATTATATGTTGCACAAGTGGGGATTTGTAGACTCTCCAAACTATTAGTGTGGAAGACTGAAAATCATGCTATATATTTTGCCAGAAAAAAGACTAGGAAAGCAACTTTGTTTAGCTGAATATAAATGTCATTATATCTCAGCTATAACAACTCTTATGAGCTTGTAATCAATCTAGTATTAAATTCATTGCTTATGTATATTGTTTCATTATTGTTAATATACTGTGTATTATAGTTTTTATTAACTTTTACAGAAGTACCTGCCTGACTTCTTTTTAATATATTTGTAAGTATGTTTGAATGCAATTAATAAATGTACTATTATGACATTATTGACTTATGTATCCATGTGTAGGTAAGAGGGCCATATTAGTCTTGTTCCAGCACTTAATAATCCTCCTGGCAGCCCTGTCAATTAGTATAGTTTAATTGATGTGTCAAATTTATTGACCTCACAACTTTGGCATAAACGACTTGATGGAAGTATATTAATAATTTTATTATTATTCATTCATTAAACCAGAGATTATCCACTTAATGAATAGTATTTTTGTAGTGTATTCATACTATTTATACACTTAATTAAAGGATAAATTTGTATTGTTTTTTTATTTTGAGAATAATATTTGTCTTTGTGCTGTTACACATTGAAAATGCATTAACTTATAATTAACTAAATATCTTCTTTTTGTATAAAAATGTTATTATTGTATTTAATTTATAGTATTGTATAACAATATGTCTATCCTTCTACAGTTTATTTTGCCTTTAACATAGAATGACTACTTTTCTTCCAAGAAAATTTCTAATTGGGAATAAAAATAAAATTAACAACAATTAGCCTGCATAACATTTAGAGTAGCTGATTAGGACTACAATTATATTGAAAAGCAGGGCCAGATCCAATAAGTGCAGGGTCCGATTGGATTTTTTTTGTGGGGTAAATATTTAAATAAAATGCAAATTCAATATTTTGAAAAATAACTTTTTGTTAATTTTGGTGGTGATGCGGGGCCCCTTCAAGTGCGGGGCCCGATTGGGCCCAATCACCTTAAATCCGGGCCTGTTGAAAAGCATAGAGCACCCTTTTGCAACACAACATAGAAAGCTTCTGTTGATTTTAGAACTAATACAAACAGTAAGGTTCACAAAATATTATTATTCTACTATGAGGAGTTTAACCTTCATTTATTTTATGCAAAACTAAAGATGTTTTCTTCAAATGAGTTATGAACATATACAGAGCTTACATTATATTAAAAAAGTGTTTTATTCAATGTTTCTGAGATGTCTTAAGTCTCAATTCAGAAAATATAATGTAATACATACTTAAATATTATTATATCATTATAACAATTTGTTTTAATAACTTATCGAAATTATCTATAAATTAAATAATTCGATTTTAAAACGATGTATACTTCAGAGATTTGTATTTTTAAGGAACGATTTGCAGCATTCGTATATGTATAGACTGAATTTGGCTATTGTTATTAATTTCATTACAGAAGGTCAAAGTTTAATGCTATTTCAAATAGAATATTCTTATTTAACTCTAAAATTAAGTTAACGTTTTTATTTTTTAAAAAATATTCATTTTATTTTTTATTGAATAAATCATTTTCAAAGGTGTTATATACTTATATCTAAGATTAATACATGCACACACACACACAACCCAAGCGATTCTCTTGTAAATACAAACACAAGACATTTTAAAATTTAATTTGTTTGAATTTTTTTATTTATTATTATGCTTCTGTTCGCTAAATATTTAATGGTGTCTTTCCACGTTTATTTAAAAATTCTTTTTGTAGATAATTTTACTTCACATTCAGAATATATTGTTTTATTGTACATATTTTATTATAGAAACAACTGTATCATTATGAATAAAATATTTTTTAGATATTTTTTCTAACTATTATTACTATTATTATTACATGATTTTTTTTACACAGTTATTTTAAATTTTATGCATATATATATTAATATTCTAATGCAAATTTTATATGTTATTTATAATAAAATGAATCGAAACTGAGCCGAAACTATTTCTTTTGACATCACAGTTCATTTTTAGATTTGTAATCTGAAAATTTTGTGAATATTTAGGAAGTCTAATATGCAATTATCATAAGGGCAGCCATGTTTTTATTTTTGTTTTTAAAGAAGCAAGGTAATATTATGATTAATTTTGTGAGTTTCTTTCTAATTACTTGAACTCTAAATTGCTCTGAGATTCTGTAATTTTTTTTAACCCCTTCCTTTTTTTTAATATTAATTTTAAATTACTATGTACTATAGCTGAGCACCTTGGTTGCTTATGTTTACCATATCTTACAACCGACCAAATCAGAAATGATTAATATTTTATGAGCAAAAACATATGCAAAGTTTGGATACTTTTATATAATAGGTGTATTAAAACAGGCAGAAGTCTCCATACAGTAGTGCCACTCAGTGCAAGCCAGAGAGAGTAATCAATGGATATCAGAAGGCTTGTGCATAAAATCCCTATCTAGTGCCTACTCATCCAATATCCCCAGACTAGTTTCTGGCTTGTGGCCTTTGTCAGTGAGGACCCTTGGATCTGAGAGCAACGCACCTAGATCTTAGGATTCAAGGCTCCTCACAGATAAAGGCCATAAGCCAGAAACTAGTTTGGGGATATTGAATGATCTAAGATCTAGGTGCAGTGCTCTCAGATCCAAGGCTCCTCACTGACGAAGGCCACAAGCCAGAAACTAGTCTGGGGATATTGGATGAGTAGGCATTAGAAAGGGATTTTGTGCACAAGCTTTCAGCATCCATTTATTACTCTCTCTGGCTTGCATTGAGTGACACTACTTTATGGAGAGTTTTTCCTATTTTAATAACAGTTATGATCAAGCATAAGAAACAGTGATCATGTGATGTTTGAAGTATGTATATAAATATGTAATATCTTATTTTGAAATAGTAACTAATTTATTAACATAAATGCACATACATGCATGATAAAACCTCCATACATTGTATCACTAAAGGAAGACTGTTTGTGTTTCCCTAAACACAGTCATTTTCAAGAAAGAGACTCTAAAATATTCAAAATATATCGATTCCTGTAATGCGCTGCATATTCACACACTCAACACTATGGGACTTGCCTGTTGTTTCATCAAATCGATAATAAAAATTATAATTTACTCAAAAGAAATAAAAAAATGGTTTAATATTTTTTTATAGATTACATACTTTTTATCCAGAAATACATAAACAAAATTTGTCAGTCTACAATTTCTTTTCAACTGTATAACAACTAAGCAAGGATTTGCTTCTTACATCTATTGATTGGTTTATCTATCCTAGCAGTATATTTAAGTTAAAAATTTTAACATTATATTTAACTTTATATACAAAATCTATATAAATTACATGATTTTTAAAGATACTGCATCTTGAGATATTGATTGACTATATAATTATACATGACATCAAAATTATTATATTTATTTATGGAATAATGTAATTTTTGGATTAATAATGTGGTGCAGGATAACATAGGATGACCCAATACTAAAAGTTATTATGCATTCATCATATATTATTAATATATATATAATTTAAAATACAGCAAATATTATAAATATATTAATATTTGTAAATATTCCATTTGACAAAACCTCTGCCTAAAATGAGATGGAATTAACCAGGCAGTTGGAATATTTCTGAAGTCAAGAGATATCATTTGATAACTTCATCTCCTCAATGCAGTTTATCTAAATATTTAAAACTACATTTTAATCTTTAATGACTCCTTTGTCACATTAGATACATATATATATATATTAGGAAAAGATTTTTGTTACTATTAGAATATGAGCCACGTGAAAAATATAATTGCTCACATTCTTTTGTGGCTCATATTGTTTTTACTGACACTCTATTATATATACAACACGGAAAAACTTGGAACAAAAGACTATTTTAAAGTGAAAAGTTTTAATAATTTCAAAGAAAATTGTTACTGTGGCAAAAAATGTGAGATAGTAAATTATCAGTATGAGGAAGGATTGCTATTAAATATACAGGATATTTGAATAAATATAGTATTACAAGTCCTAGGATTAGTTGCCACCTAAAATATCTTAAATAATAAAAAAAAAAGAAACCTCCCATTTAACTCCATAGTACCTAATGTAATAAAATATTCATAAGGAAATATACTAAACTTTTCCTTGTAAAAATAATAAGTTGTAACTGAGAGAAAAAAAAAAAAACTT
Organism: Epiperipatus broadwayi; assembly: GCA_028023455.1. Classification (NCBI taxonomy): domain Eukaryota; kingdom Metazoa; phylum Onychophora; class Udeonychophora; order Euonychophora; family Peripatidae; genus Epiperipatus; species Epiperipatus broadwayi. The sequence continues at coordinate 9,294,449 of JAQFVV010006210.1, forward strand.
CGATGACTCATATTAACCAATATAATTTTTTTCTTTCTATTTAATTACTATCTAAATCCACTCATTTATCTCTCTACATGTTATTATTAGTCTTACATTTATTTACATTTCTATTAGATCTGTCTACATATCTTTTATAAGCTATCAATATTATTGTATAATTATTTATGTTTTTATTTCTTTATTTTTTTGTATAAGCATTTATTTATCTGTCAATTATTTGCATATCTGCATATATAATTTTTGTATAATTGATTGTTAAGAGAACATAACAGATATATTTTCTATATTCTATATCTGTTAGTACATGAAAATAAATGATTTCATAAGGAAGTTAGCATTGTAAAACATATATAAGTTATGTAAAGTCAAAAATTAAAGAGGAGAGAGAGAGAGAGAGAGAGAGAGAGAGAGAGAGAGAGAGAGAGAGAGAGAGAGAGAGAGAGAGAGAGAGAGAGAGAGAGAGAGAGAGAGAGAGAGAGAGAGAGAGAGAGAGAGAGAGAGAGAGAGAGAGAGAGAGAGAGAGAGAGAGAGAGAGAGAGAGAGAGAGAGAGAGAGAGAGAGAGAGAGAGAGAGAGAGAGAGAGAGAGAGAGAGAGAGAGAGAGAGAGAGAGAGAGAGAGAGAGAGAGAGAGAGAGAGAGAGAGAGAGAGAGAGAGAGAGAGAAAAAGAGAGAGAACATATTAGAGAGAGAGAGAGAGAGAGAGAGAGAGAGAGAGAGAGAGAGAGAGAGAGAGAGAGAGAGAGAGAGAGAGAGAGAGAGAGAGAGAGAGAGAGAGAGAGAGAAGTATTTTGTGTGTGATTACAATCTAAGTTAGAAAAAAAATAATGCTTGATCTTAATATTTATTTTACTTAACATTAAACTAGTACAAAGAAGACTTTGGTTAAATTAAAATTTGGGTATAGGCTTTAATACAAAATTGAGCATCTGTGAGTCTATTTAAATAGATATAGAATTGTTTTGATTGATTTGATCTCAAATGATTTACTGAGCAGCTGATGATGTCAGGTTTGATTGACCGAAACATTTGTCCTTCAAGTGGTTAATTAATTTTTCATCAAACTTTGTCATATATAAGATTGTAAGTTTTTATAAATTTTTATAGAGAATGTAAATAAAAAAAAATGACATTAATAGATTACATACTTATGTAGTAATTAATTAATTAATTAATATTTACCTATATAAATGTATATAGGGGTTCTCAATATAACTTGTAGGTGCTTTTCTAAAAATTCATATCATATGATGAAATGACTTAAATTAGCTATCAATTTGTAAGTGAATTATCTTGTGAACAAAAATTTGTTTATATATAAAAATATGTTATAATAGACCATGAATAAATAATCATCAAAGAATTTAAGAAAGTGGGGTATAAAATCTCACTTTAGTACAGTATATTTGTACAGTATTTTTTTCCTAATTTATATATATATATATATATATATATATATATATATATATATATATATATATATATATATATATATATATATATATATATATATATATATATATATATATATATATATATATACACACTTAGCATGAACCAGGTCCAGGATAACATGGGACAATGTAACATATAATTATCCATGAAAAAAATAATTTTTGCATAATCAAAATCAGCTACATTTAGAATTTGACTTTGTATCTTATTATGTGTCATAATTATCTTCTTATATGTAGAATGAGATCATTTTAAAATCAATTCAATCCTTTAGTTGAACTTTGCCAATAATATATTAAAGTTTATTTTCCATGTCTCTATGCACATCTATATAAAATATACTGTTTAAATTTGTTCTTAAATATTTGATAATGTATTGTTATATACAGGAAATTTATTAGTCTTAACCACAGCTCATCATATATTGTTCCCCTTAAATATTATTAGTCAAATGTAAAAGTGTCTGAATTATCTGGAAGGAGAAGTCAAAATCTTTTTATACTGTTTATGAAAATGACATAATTAGGATAAGTTGAAAGGAAGCTGCATTAAAAATTTTATGAATACAATTCAAATTTTTTGTCCATTGCTCTTTTCAAATGCATATTTTGGCCATGGGATCACAAACTAGTAGTGAAATAATTAAATATTTTAAAACTTTCCCCAGGATTCTGCTACACAAACAAAAAATCAATTATAAGTTCCTGAGTTGTAAGATAGCATATATTTACTTTAATCAATCAATCAATCAATAGTTTTCTGTCTTATGGATAGGTCAGAGAGTAGTCACATAGCCAATTCATTCCTTTCTCCATTCTGTTCTATTCATGACTTGCATCTTCAATTCCACATCTCTCTCCCCATCTTTTAAATCATCCAGCAAGGTCAATCTTCTCCATCATTTCATCTTATTTCCATTCACTATTATCTCCAATACATTCTTCATTAAATTAGTTTTTCTTCTTAATATATGTCCAATTCAATTTCTCTTCCTATCTCTAGTTCTGTTTTAAAAAATTTATTTGCCATTTTATTTATCCAACTAATTTTTTCTATTTACGCTCCCCACATTACAAAGACTGCCAATCTATTCCTAATTCTTTTACCCATTGTCTACATTTCACAAACATATAATAGTACACCCCAACACATATCCCTTAATTAATCTGTTCTTCTTTCTTCAAAGGTCCACATAATATTTTTTTCTCTTAATAAATGCTTTTCTTGCTCCATTCTTCTTGTAACTTCATTGGTTGCTTTTTCTATTCTCACTCACTCAACTGCACAAATATCTAAACCCATTCACCTGTTGAACTATATTACCATAAATATTAACTTGTATTTTTTGTGTGTGTACTCCTTCCTATCCACAAAAACTTGGTCTTCTCAAAATTTATTTATGGACAGATATATAATAATAAATTTAGATACAGAAAAAAATCAATACATATATATGTTCATGTAAATTAACTATATTCAATGTATATTGACCATTCTCGATTTATCAGTGGTATATATTATAAAATGAAGTCTATTAAAATAATGTTTATTTTGACTTCCTGGAAATAGTAAATTAGCTGTTATTAGATAATAATATTAATTTATTCATAAATTCAGGATTAAGAATCAGCGTATTAAAGTATGGTAAGGAGTTTGCTAACTTCTGTTCAATTGTTATCTCAAATTATGATTTTTTATAGCCTTTTAGAAATTCACATCTGTAAAAATGTATGCATAAATTATCAAATTTTTAACAGCTGAAAGGAAAAAATCTATGAGCTAGTTATAGTAATTAAAATATATACTGCACATTTTAAAATTTTGTGTGTGTGTGTGCTTAAGTTGCATTTTGTGGTTTAATCACTGGTAAAGTCATAGATTGTCTAGCGTTGGTGGTCGAGTGGTTACACAGCCGCCCTACAAGCAGTTGTCCCGGGTTCGCTTATCGGCCGATGCTATGACTCATGGAAAAAAAAGTCATAGATTCGAAACTTAAATTGATCATAAATGAAATATTAATTTTAATATCTGTTGTATTTAAAGATTATTATAGCATTTTTAGTAAGCACTAATAGGACCTAAAAAACTTGATTATTATTTGTTTCAGATAACGTCAAATATATTTTGTATAATATAAAATTATTAATAATATACAGTATTAAAAAACAAAAAAAACTATCAGATTCTTTCCTTCCTCTCTTTCCCTTTTTTTGGAATAGTAACATTTTCCTAATTATATATTTTTAAAAAGTTAAACAGAAAAACTTTTTTACACTTTGATTTACAAGTATCAAATTTTCACACTCGCAACTATGACAATAAATCCACTTTAAATAAAGACATTAATAATTATAATTAATCATTTATTAAGCTAAAGATTAATGATTATTACTAATTATTTATTAAGCTAAAGATTATTACTAATCTATATATAAACCTCAATTAACGCAAATTTTCTTAATTATACGAAAACATAGAATAATTCAACTTCATCTCTTTTTTTCCCGCACATGTAAATATTTTTTTAAATATAGTGAAATTTTTTTTGAATGTTTTCAATAATCATTTCTTTATCTCTGCTTAGACAATAAGAATTTTTCATAATTTTAAATATGTTTTAAAATTATCCAATTTATCAATACATGGCAATTTATAATAAATTGACCTATTGAACCCATAATTCTACCAGTGTATTAAACCACAAAAAGCAATTAAAAAAGCATAAAAAATTAAAAAAAATATTTTTATTACTATAACAAGTTAAGGATGTTTTCCCTTTAGCAATACACAATTTAAAAGTAATTATCCACCCAAAATTAATATTTGTATAGCATTAGTACTATTAATATAATTCACACAAACTATACAATTTAATTTACAAGCTTACTTAATTCGTGTAATTTAGCTATATGAATTAAACGAGGGCAGAAGATAGCTGCATGGATTAATGTAATGGTGGTCTCTGGAAATTAAGACCCAGCTATATTATTTCCGATTCTTAAAGTTTTTAGGGATTGCAGAGCAACAAACCATTTAATTATTTTTTCTTTAGAAAGTAAAATTGGTAATCATGTTTAATTTGTCAATTTACTTTTTTTTTAATCTATTGCATCTTTAATATATTTTATTAATTCTCCATTTACCATATATTTTTACTTTTACTTAGTTTGTCAATTGCAGATAGTTTAGCAATAACTTTATTTTACTTACTATTTATACTTTTTTTAAAATGGAAAGCTTTATATTTTTATTAAATGAATATAATTTGAATTTATATTTTAATTTTTAATTTAATTAATGTAATAGTCTTTTAATATAATATAAACGTAAGCGTTCATTCAAATTTATTTAATTTGTTTTAAACCCAAAGTAATGCAAGATTATACTAAAGGATATCAAGGGTGGCAAAGTGATTAAAGTATTATTTGTGTGGATTTTTTAATGTTTTGACTCTCTAAACTTAGATTTCCTATATATTTGTAGCATTTACAGTATAAAAAAAACAGCACAATTTCATACACATATAAAAGTTTCATGATTTTGTCAACAGTTAATATATCCACCTGATGAACTCATGATTTGTTGTTGAAATCCTGAGAAAGCTGTGACATTTTAAGTTCATTTCATTTAAACCATTAAGCATCACATGATACCATCTCTTATACTAGCACATAATTGTTTATAAACAAGCGATAGGGATTTTATACACAAGCCTTCTGGCATCCATTGATTACTCTGGTTGGCACAGGGTGGCACTACTGTATGGAGAGTTTTGCCTTGTTCATTTCATTTATTTTAAATAGGTAATGCAAAACCACCGACCCATATTTTTACAATAGATTTGAAAACATTTTGTATTTACTATAAATGAGGGGGGATCCAAAAATAACCAGAATTGTTTTCTGGTAAGTGTACCTGTTATCATAAATGCTTCTGCTGTTACCTTTTGCATCAATTTGTCAAATTACATTACTATATAAAATTTGTGCCACATAGCACATTTTTTTTTTGTGAAGTGCATTTCACATATATGGCAACTTTTTATAATGGTGGAAAAGTTGGAATAATATGAAATTCTGTTTTTTTTTTTAGGAAAATGACAGAAAAAATAGTTGTAATGCTTGAAACAGATTACACGAAAGTTGTTCTAGGGAAAACATGAGTTTATGAATGATTTAATAAAATTGTTAAATTCACTATGCCCTCCCCTCAAATAAAAAGCATGGTAAGTAAAGTTTAATGTCACTCTCAAAATTGGTTCTTAATGATCACAAATTTTATCTACATGTTCTGAAATGTTTGCATGATGCAGTAAAATGTAAACATCCCATTTTGTGCCAAGGTGAGGAGTGCAAGCTTCACCATGACAAGTCCTATGTGAGCAGTCTTGGTGTGACACAATTTTTAATTAAATTTAAGATGACCCAACTTATCTATCATCATAACTCGATCTCTAACAGTGTGACTTTTTTTATTCTCTTGAATAAAAAAGACTCAATTATTTTTTTTTGCAGACTTAGAAGTGGTGAAGAAAAAAAATGATACAGACATTAATAGGCTACATTTTATAAGTTGTTCTGGACTACTTTGAAAAGTGAAAAGCATATTTAGACTGATGTATTGTATTAAATGGACAGTACTTTGAAGGAGATTAAATTTATAACACTTAATTATAAATAAACAATTTTTTATGATAAAATTCCAGTTATTTTTGGGTCTCCCCTCATACTAGCATTATTATCACAGTTTATTGACATCAAATTGGATTAGAGTTAAGGTTTGGAAATATAAATAAAAGTTCTGAAGAAGATTGTTGGGGCAATCGAAACTATCTACTGGATAATAAAAAGCATTGTAAACAGTTAAAGAACATAGATGATTTAATATTATATGATGATCATATAAATAACATTTATCCAAAATTCCTATCATCTACTTGGTTTTTCAAGTTGTTTAGAACAATGAAGTCCATCTATATTATTGATGATCCCCCTCTTTTTTTTACTAAACACTTTTTAAGTATTACATATATATTTAAACAGATTTGATCATCCCATGATATGCACAAAATAATCTAATCATCTCTGCTTCAAATGAAAGTTGAGTTCTAATCTACTAAAATATTTATATGCTCATTTTCTTTGTCATCAATACTATTCTTAAAAGCGTTATCACATTTCAAAAGTACTAGTATTTTCTCTAACATTTGTTTTCAATATAAAACTTTCAAGAGATAATAGCTAATGTATATATATTTTGAGATTTATCCTTTGATCTTCAAATTTTCATTACAACAAGGGCTGGTTTATCAATTAAAAACCAGAGACAAACATTAAAAATTGCACATCTTAATATTATTTTAAAATTTACTTAAAATAGTTTATTGAATAAAGGAATATATATTCAATAAAATTGATATATGTATATTGAATATAATATCTTATTTTAATGCCTATTTCAGTCCAGCAGTTAAGATAGATGTTTTACCACCTCACCTATGGGACCAGTGAATGACCCAAGGCAGTACAAAATATCAAACAGAGCTTCCACTTAAAGTTCTTGCAGCTGACTTTCTTATTTTCTCCATATTTAGTCATAATCTGATTTATTTCATCTATTCTTTACATTTTCTAAAGAAAGAGTTATAAATATTCTATATTTTCAGTCAAAAGTGTGGTTCATGAATCTATGTAATGTTATTGAAGTTGCTTCTCTCAATCCTGAATTCATATTTTTCTTCATTTTATCTGGTTTCTCTAATAATATTTTAGATTTGCAAATTGAATAATTTATAATAACAACATGGATCTCTGTTTTAATTCCTTTGGCAATATGAAAATAGTCTGATCCATAATTCATTGTTATAGTAAAAACATGAAATGTGCTGCATCAATTATATGCTATCTAAAGAAATGGACATTAACAAAAAATAAAACATTAATATTCATTACAAAAGATATATTAGGAATTTTTTTTTTTCTGCAATGCTCTTATTAATTCTATCATGATTTTACATATTAATTATATTTTCTTCAATATTAAATAAATCCAATAAAATCATAAGTGGTTTTTTACCTTCCAAAACTTTGATATAGTACAGTATTTTATTTGACAAAATGTTTTTTAATAGTAAATTAAGAGAATTTTTACCTTACTTAACAAACAATAAAACAAGAGTTATCAATTTGTAATGAACTAAAATAAAACGTTTAGAAGTGAATTGAATAAGCATCTGAAAAATGGAAAGTGTACTTATGCCATGGTTGTTTGAAATCTTGAAACAGCTAAACTTATAATCATGTTAAAAGATAATATTTTGGTAGGGCACTGAATTTATGGATAGAAGATATGAAATGTAAAACATTTCTGGTAGAAATTTTGTATTGTATCAGAATACTTTGATGTACATTTTAATAAAAAAAATGGTACAGTAGGTTTATTATTATTTTTTGAGTGAATGTAAATGAGTGATGACATAGTATATATATATCATTAAAAACCAGTCAACATTTAGACAATCCCAATATCAATAACAATCAACAATTTCAAACTATAGTCAAAGCAACTTCCTTTTAACAATAAAGTATGTTCTCTCAATTTATTATTAATAATGATACAATTTATTAAAAATTTTGTTTATATTGTAATCTTAATTGGTATGTATATATTGAACATGTAAAAATGTGACTATATATATATTGTACTTACTAAAGTTTGAGATGAGTTTTAGTATGTGGTAAGATGTCATTCATAATTTTTTTCTTTTTTGTTTGATTTTGATGGATATTTTAATCTACGAAGGATAGAACTGTGTTGCTGTGAGTATTAATATAACAAAGGTGTTTATTATTAATTGTATAAGATTGTGAATTGTCTTTATTCATTTTAAAATGGATATGTGAATAATAAAGCATGTAGTTTGGATAAAATTATTGTTCTTTCATTGTTATATGTATTTTTGTTACTGCATTCACAATAATAAATTACAAATAATACAACTAAATGTATAATGACTCAAATATATTTGTTATTTTATTTGTATAGTATTATACTGGAAAAATATGCATGAAAATATATTTCCAGTATATTATAGTGACAATGTATTATCAATTGTTTAATTTGTTAGAATGAAAGAATGATATTTATATTACAGAACATCAATGTTTATTATATGTAATAATTGTTAAAAAAATATTTTATTTCTTGTTATTTTTGTACAATAAAATTTTTATTTGAGAGTTGCTGGTTGGAATTGGCTAAAGAGTTAATAAAAGGTAGTATTATAGTTATTCTAATGTCAATGGCAAAAGGTATAAATAGAGCTGAATAGAAAAAACTCAATCTTTCTTGTTTTAGCTTCAACAGAAACACATCTAAATTTCTTTACATGATTTTTTTAATATTTATTTTAAAAGTATATAGTTAACTGGACAAAATGATCAGGTGAAAAGCAATAATATTTGTCCAGAAACTGTACAGTGTATTGAGGATTTATGAGGGCCATCAATTTATTATAAAAATGAAAAGTAATTGAAAATGATTCATTGTGTTATAAATTAGCAGAATGTTTCTTTTCTTTAAAAATGGATATTACCTAATTTTCAATGATATAGTCTAAATATTAACAAAAGAAAAATGTACACAAAGATTATGGTCACTTATTAATATAATTTTATGAGCTTCATATATTATTTATGCATGGGATAAAAATTGGTTCTTCTATAGCATTGTCATGGATGAAATAGCATCTGTTCACTTGTAATGTTTCATGAATTGATTATTTTCTAAATGAAATATTGTATCATCATGGGTATAAATTAGTGTTAGGACACTTATAACATTGTACAGATCAAATATCTGCTGAATGAAAAGATAATTCAGATATTTGGAAAATATTGGAATTAATAAAATGTGCTTTGAATTTCATAGCTTTTCAAGATATTTATGCCTTCGGAATAACAAATCCCTGTCAGATCATAATTTAAAAAAATAAGCACTAGAACTATAGTACTATTTTAAAAAGGCCAAAAAAAGTCTATTACTCAGATCATTTGCTTGTATTGAAGCAATAGGATTTGTAGGCCAGATCCATGCTTCACATCTTTCTAGATTACTAGACAAAAATCAAACCTGATCCACACATGTTACAATGTTTGTAAAACTTTCCATCTGCCACTTTATCTACATTTAAATTTTATGCCAGTAAATAAGTTATTAAAGTATTAATTTTCTATTAAAATGTTTTATTATAAATATTAGAGGGGCCCAGATTATATTATTAAAGTATTAACTATTAAAATGTTTATATAAATATGGGGACCCATATATATATATATATATATATATATATATATATATATATATATATATATATATATATATATATAATTATAGATGGAAACTTTTATAAAAATCAATATATAAATTTTAATATATTTTTTAAAAGTATTTTATTCTGGAGATTTGCTTTCACGATAAACCTTACTAACATTCCATAGCATCAAACAGAAGAAAACCCATTAACAAAATGGTAATGGATTTTCTAATTAAAGTAAAATTAAAATAGAAAAGATAATTTGAAATATAAATTCTGCAAATCTACATTTAATTAAAAATAGATTTGAAACAATTAAATCATTGGGTTTATCGGGAGAGTCGATCTCAAGAATACAATACAAATATACTTTAGGTTGATAATTGTGGTCATTGGAATTCCAACATAGTCAGTTAGCCTGGAGCGTATGAAAAAGGAAATTTCCTGAAAATAGTTGAAAAAGGTATAAATAACCAAAGAGAACAATAGAGGTCAAACCAGTCACAGTTTTTGTTAGCAATTGCCTGGCAAATCCACGTCAGTCAAATTTTTAAAATAATGATAAAAATGTTCTGAAATATGGTAGCAGAATAGACAGTGTCAACCTGCCCACCTCCTGTGTCCTAAATATGATCAAAATACCATAGGCTGGAGAAACCTCATAAAAATGAACTGCTGAACTGTTGAACTCTCTTATTCAATTCATAGTGAGCTATGCCTGTGTGGAAATTCAGTTTTCATCATGAGATTCAAACTTTCACATGGACTCATAATAAATTAGGTAATATGTTTCCAATTTGTTATTTCTAACTGCCTAATTTATTCTTCTAAAACTCCAGTGACCCAGTAATGTAAACCCCTGCTGAATTTTTAATGTCTTCTAAAATGTAATCCCCATAATGTAATTTAAATGTAACTTAATATTCTGTAAACTATATTTGCTATTACTTAAAATCTAATGTTTTTGTTCTCCTTCTATCTGTCTATAAGTTATGCCTCTTAATGCTAACTTCCTTCTAATGCAGTTTAAAAATTATTATTATTAATTACTTAAAATGAAATGAATATATGCCAATTTTGTTCCATCTCGACAAAAGCTTTATTTAATTAAATATTTTGCTGCCTATTTCCTGACCAATGTTTGTCGGTAAATAAAAATAAATAATTCTCAAGCTCTGAAGATTTTGGAGCAACCTTTGTTTTGTTGAGATGAAACCATTTTATATTATTATGTTTTTTTATATTTATATGTACACAGTTTAGTTGTGGGGAGACACTAGATTCAAGCATGAGGTTTTATTTAGTTTAATTATTTTCATTTTTAAAGAGTAAAAGGGAGGGGGTTAAAATTATATTCATGTTAAATAATAGGAGAGAAATAGAATGTCATTTGAAATGTTAGTGGGATTTTGTGTTGAAAAGAGAGATGAGTCACTCATTACAAATATTGGTAATAATAATTAATTCTTATTTTATTCTTGTTAGTCTGATTTTGGTCAATCAATATAACATTTGTGTAATCTTTAGCTCAGCACAATTCTATATTTAAATGCTAAAATATATTTTCCAGTGCTCATATTTTGCCTTGCCAACATTTGGCTTGATTACTTGTCCTTTGTTCTTTGTGATCACTAGATCAAAACTAGACTACATGATCATTTTACTGGCCATGATTTATCAGGATATGAAAGTCAAAATGGGAAGAACCAGGGCAAGCTAAGCTCAGCTAGCCTTGGCGATTTTCATTCTTTCACTGAAATATTTTAGGTTTGCCAATGGCACAGACCATTCTTTTTTATTTCTTAACATCATGGGAAAGGGCAGGTAAATTGAGTCTATGCTGGTAATGTAATATTGAATGCTAGGTTTTGTTCACTTTCCTTTGTCTGAGCACATCATGGCGGGTTGACCATGATCTGATTAATTTATGTGTTTTAAATCTTAAAATATTTATTTGCGAATATCATGATCCATTAATATTTTAAATATGTCACTCTCTCCAACACTAATTCCTACAGATTGAGTTAATCATTTCTCTTTTAAACTAAATTCAATCATAATAAAATTATGTTTAAAATAGCTCTTAAAAATATCCATTTTGACATCTCAGACTTGGGAGGGTATCTTCCATAAATCGCTAATCGTAATATTTGTTAGATTGGCATATAAATTATACCGCTCTCTAGCCAAAGGCATAATAAATAACAGAATAGAAATTTGTGTTAAATAATTTATGAAATCAAATCAGAGACATTAGATAAATTATAAAAATGTTTTATTAAATATTTATCTGTGAATTTAAGCTACCTGTGGTTTGTCTCTATTTATTTATTCTAAAATTAGTATTTCTAATAAATTATTGTGCCACTATCTGATGTCTCAAGGTTACACACATACCATTTTATATTTAAATAAATAGATAGTCTAATTAAAGTTAATAATTAGAGTTAGACATGAATTAATTGAGGTTCATGCTCCACTGTTGATGCTAGTGGGCTGGAGTGTGGAAAAGATTAATTGCTTGCCTCAAAAATGTTGTTAATTTGTTTGAAGATTTATAGAGTGGGTAAACAGGGCAGAATCCATAAAGTATTCTTTATCTTTGATCTCATGTACGGTTGGATTCGAGGTACTTTTACCCAGGCTATGAATCATGTTGAGTTAACATACAATTTTGACCGGTACAGTATTTTTCATTATTATTGCTATATATTTTTTCTCTACATTTAAAATGTATAGTATTATTGATATAAATAATAGTATAAGTTAAGTTAAGTAGTAATCTATTTACATACCTAAATATGGGAGAGTTACATTTTGCTATGTTTGAATTCTTAGTTTACAGCATAGCAATTATTGTTTTGATTTAAAATATTCATTTTTTATTAATTATAAATTAACTTCAGGTATATCACTTATATTAGGAATTCAAAATGATCATAGCATAATAAGTATTTATTTATTTTAAACTCTTACATTTATATTAACAAATAAGTAGATTTATATATATATATTATTTCAATTAACTATATTTTTGAAGTATAGAAAGATATAACTTGAATTCTCTCATATTTTTGAAAGTATAAATATTCTGCAAAATTTTTTGTTTTACATAAACACGTATTTATATTTAGTATCCAATAAGTGCAAATTAATGTGCAATAACCTATTTAGTTAGGGAGGTAACACTAATTGAAACCTATTGCATAAAGTATAATCAGGTTATATGCATATATTTTAAAGGTTTATTTGCCATATATATATATTTTGATTTTAATTTATATGCCATATATATATATTTTGATTTTAATTTATATCAATTTGTTAATTAATTTTGAATTAATTTAAATAAATAAACTTGTGTGGTGTGATTAAATTAATTTATTGGTTAATCATATTTGGATGATATGATATTCATTAATAGATCATACCACATAATTCATTAGAAGCAATTCAAATCTTAGGATGGGTAAGAAAGTGTAAATACATATCATTTTTTGTATTGAATTTAAGGTTTATTATCAGCCAGGTAGAGATTTTATACAGCAATAAATTAACTGATTTGACATTCTTAAATATTTAATAAGTAATGAGAAGCTTATGGTAATTATTTTGTTAATAACAAGTAATAATCATATTAAGATAGACATTTATAAATATGAATTGATTTGATTGATAAAGGTGCAAATATAATAATTATTGAAGATGAGTAAAGATAGTTGCAATTAAATGTTTGCATATTTTATTTTGTCATTATTGATTGAGCCATGAAGAGCATAATCTTATTCAGTTTTAGAGCTGGTAATAGTAATATATATTATTCTGTCACAAATTAGAGTGATTTATTTTAATTGTATTTAAAGTTCATTAGTGTGGATCGTAGACTTAGTTTAAATAGTAAATTTTAATATTAACATTTGATTATAATAAATCTAACAATCTTTCATATGCTTTGAGTTATAGTCTAAAGTTTTAGCAATTTAGCTTTAGTAAATTGAAGAGTAATTGGATATGTTTGTCCATAGCATTTGAATAAGTATCAAATAGGAATTTATCATTTATTTTATATATTGTTAGGATTGGATACTAAAGATCTTAAGGTTATTTAACAAGATGGTTTATTTTGTAATATTTTAAGTTGGTAAAAGTAGAAAGATATGTTAGGCTGATTTTGTATTATTATTATTATTATTTAATCTTATTATAACTGACTTAGTTAATAAGAGTATATTGATATTAGTAGAACAGTTTAGCTGATAGCAGTACTTTTACTTTATTTAATTGTAATTAGAAATCAATTATTGAGTTATATATTTTGCTAGATATCATTGACATTGTAAACTTGTAGGACATATTAAAATTACTATTCCATCCATCCATTAGTTATTTCATTTATATATAAATAGTGTTTGACTTTTGGTTCAAGTTTGTATTATTATAAATAGTGTGTTGATTCATGAGAAATATTAAAATTTATCTGTGTAATTCTTAGCCATTATTTTTATTCTATTATAAGGGATCTATACAATATGCATACACTGTTATTTATAGAATGGTGATATTTAGTTTTATTGCTTTATCTTTAATTTATAGTAAATAATGCTTATATTTTAGGATGGCTTGAAGTAATGTTTTATTTGTTTTCTAACAAAAACTATTATCATTGTTTGATTTATTTAAGTATTACATTGTTATTCATTTATTGATATTCACATTAGTTTGGTTAATTTTTTTCATTCTGTTATGAATAATGCTACAATTCATGGGCATTAATAAATTGGAATTATTTTACCTTGGTTCATATTTTTATTCTGTTACAAATGGTGATCAATAATTAGGCTATGAGTTGGACAACAGTATGACCAAAATTTTATTCAGTTATAAATGCCATTCAACTTCAGAGTATATATTTTATTCAAATGCAGATGATGACCAATGATTGGGATATATTTTCATTTAGATTATATTAAAGTTTTCATTCCCTATGGTTATTATAGGTATTCAGTTACAAATGACTCATAAATCTGTAAGGTATTAAAAAAGAGCATTCCATCACTTTTATTCTGTTTATAAATGGCATCACAATTTGCAGACATTATCAAACAAGGACTGTTCTTATTCTGTTACAATAAATATATTGTAATGCTAGTGAATTATGTGTTGAAAAACTCATATATATATATATATATATATATATATATATATATAGTAATTCATATATATATATATATATATATATATATATATATATGGTAATGGGATGGGGTGGTAGGGTTGGTGGAAAGTAGAATTGAACTGGGGTGATGGAAACATCAGCACTCGCAGTCCATTTAATGAAATACAAATATCAATAATTTGAAAAATTATCTATAAATAAATATTTAAAGGTATAAGAGTATGAGATTAAAGAATCTCTGAGAGTATTGAGAGATCAGCCAGCTAACTGAGAAGAGCAACTACAAAGCATAATTATCCACCAGCATTACAAAATATCAGTATAAGTAAATACTCGAGAGAAATAATCACTCATCATGAATGATCCACAATATAATATATCAGTACAGTAAATCAACAGTCCATCTTGTGGCTGGATTTGAACAATAAAAATATGAATCAACAGTCAACCTTGTGACTGGATTGGAAATGGATCTTCTTTAGACCATGCTAACTATTGAGCCTTTGCTACCTTGGGCAATTATTTAAACATAACTTGGATGCGCCAGCTTAGTGCCCATCCATTAAAATACATAATAATCAGAAATCAAATCAATAGTGCTGGGACATTTAAAACATGCTGACCATTATCAAAGCTCTGGCCACTTGTACTGGCCAACTATAAACTTAATTTGTTTTAACAAGACTAAACTAAAATAAAATATAGTGCATGGGCTTTAAAGAGTATCCTCTTTTGTGCCAACCAGGATGATGATTGATCATCTCTGGATGCCCCAAAGCACTAAATACAGATCCGCATTTATATATTCATCCCATGCTCAAATCTAGCCCAGAGAACACAAGCTCTATTACTGTATGTGACCAAGAGATGATGAAATACAATTTTAACAATTAAATACAAGTTTATTAATAACAAAAAAAATGATATGTAAGGTCTTATAGGATAAGGCTCTGATTTAGAAAAGTATACAAAATTATATAGACAACTAAAGTTATTACATGGTTTTACAATATTTCTCAATTAGATTCTATAAATGCATATATATATATATATCCGTACACAGATGGGTGTTTTATAATATATGATGAAGACACTTCAATTAAACATAAAATAATTATTACATTTGTAATTTACATAATTACTATTCAAAATTTAAATTGTCACATTAATTTACAAAATTACAAGTTACAATTCATATTATTATCATGGTTTACATATATATGCGCACAGACTTGCGATTTATAATATACAATTAATAAAAAAAATGAATTGACATTTAATCAAAAAAACATTAAAATTTTACATATATGAGTGTGTGCGTATACACACACACACACACCGGCTTCTATCTATTTCAACTTGTTACAATAATGTTATCTTTTTTTTCTAATTAATTCAATTGGAAAACATGTAAATTCCCTACCTATACATGTGTATAAACAAAATATAGATATAAATTAAAATTATTTATCAATTTATAAGTTCCTTTTTTTTTCCTTAAAAAAATATAGTCAATTTTTGACAGGTATTTGTTGATTAATTATCAATGTTTTTAAATTAAATTATAGAATCATCGATTCTTTACTTTTATTTTAATATAATTTTTTTTTAAAAATAATGTCCGAGAGGATTATTGTTCAAAAACGTCTCTTTTGCCTTTAAAACCAGTTGGTCAATGAATTATTCTTGACTCTTAATTATAATTCAAGCAAAACCACTTTATATTCTTTTAAAATACATAGATTTTTAACCGACTTAAAAATAATATTGTTCTATATATGTCTATTTTATATGACATTTTAAAATAACTCACCAGCTATGTATACATTTATCTGTGCTTTTCTGAATATATCTGATGCAGCATACATGGAATTAATTCTTCAGCAAGCTGGAAGATTTTTCTTGGTGAGTTTGGTTTTTAGTGACTGTTGTAATCAGGAAAAATGTAATCTAGATAAAATGTTGATCTGTAGTTGGTCTCCTGTCTGTGTAGAACTGTTCCAGGCAAGCAGCTGTCCTTTTCATGTTTAAGGCTATGAATTACAGCAAAAAGAAGTGGGTCATTTTTTCCATGTGAATTCAAATGCCTGCTAACTACATCAGTTTATGGTAGCCATTCTGCAAATTTTATGGTCAGCTAAAACCATCTGCTGCACTTCATCAAGTTGCAACAAAATATTGTAACCAACTCTGCAGCTGACCTGTTCTCTTCAAAATCACTATCCTGACTAACTCTCTTCAAAATCATTACCCAGATTAACTCTCTTCAAAATCATTACCCAGACTGACTGATATTTTTTATCAGCCCTTTTTATAAAATCATCTGAGGTGTTATAACAACACCTTGATTAAAAACAGGATTTTATTTTTATCTCTCTAATCCCTTGGAATCTATATACATGTTTTTACTTAGGGGATTTCTAATAAATAAAAATTTTGTTTAATTAATTAAAAAAATTCCAAAAATAAGTATGGTGTTTTTACATTTCAAAATAATAATAATAATAATAATAATAATAATAATAATAATAATAATAATAATAATAATAATAATAATAATAATAATAATAATAATAATAATAATATTAATAATAATAATAATACAATATTTATATTTATTCAGACCTTTTAAAAGTTTAATTTATAAAACAATATTTTAAATCAGAGTTATTATTTATTTATTTCTATTTCAGTAAATGTAGAAAATATCTACTATAATTTTTGTCTGTGTTTATTTCTAGTTTTCCTTTCAATTATATATATTTATGCACACACACTATATTAGTGTGTTATGTAAGCCAACTAGTTACAATATATATATATGTCATAATTTTAAATATATATAATCAAATTTATTAAGAAAGGAAGGATAATTAAAGAATTAGTTAAGTAGATTTTTACAACACAGATTTGTAAAATAAAAAGATTGTGTTACATTGTTCTTTAAAAATATAATAAAGTTTTAGTATAGAGAATATGGTGGAGGATAAATCTAAAAAAATATTTAAAAATTCTCTCCCTTTTAAAGAAAACTTCCTTTATAAAGTAAAAAATAAATATCGAAAGTCAGAATAAAATTTAGTTTGTAAAAGAAAAATTTTCAAAAATATAATTAGTTTAAAAGATTACTGGCTGATAAAGAAAAAGTAAAAGTAACAATTGAATTAATTAAAAATCTCTATAAATTATCTATTTGGTAAATGCAAAGAGATAATAGATTAATCTAGAAAAAAGATCAGATTAAAGCAAATGTAAAAATCAATTAGATAAAATAAAATGTAAAAATAATTAAAAAACATATTCAAGTTATGATCAAAATTAAAAATAATGATAAGAAGTTAAAACAATGGGAGAGTTAAGATATAAAAGGATGGCCTGGCTATTGTTCTTTAGGCCAGTCCATTCTTCATTCCTGAGTCTGGTCTTCAATTTATTAATTAGTGGTTTTCAATCTGTAATTCAGTCGATCTTTATTTTGCGATTGATTCATTATGTTATTCATTGCTCCAGAGATTTAGAAATGTAAGGATAAATAGAATCATTCATTACAGCTGTGGAAAATACCATTGCAGATGCCACAGAATTAGCAATAATCACATAATTAACAGCATGCATTGCTAGATAAATTTAGAAGTGTTCAACTGGGCTTCAGGCCCCAAAAGTCCTCTGAAAATCAACTGTTCCACCTGAAACCTTGCTGAAAATTGATACCAAAATGATGAAATAGACATTGCTGCAAACTCCCTCTTTCTCCCATTGTCAAGACAAAAAAATGAAAAGCAAACTCTGAAATCATTGATGGAGACCAAAAAGCCAACTGACAATCATGAAAACCTAGGTAAAGATATTTTGATACTTGTTTATAGACATTTTGTATTGATTTTAAATGAACTTTAATTAATGAAGGACTATTATAAAATTTAGCCTGGAACTATAATCATTTATATTTCTTTAGGTAAAATATTATATTGTTATATTATATATGGGTGCTTAAATAAATATTAATGTTTTCTTAAGTATTATTTTGTCTATTCTTTCTTTGTCTTGTCATTGCATCATCTTTAATTTCAATTAATAAATGTTATATGTGTTAAGTTAAATGTGTTGCACCCTGATACAGAGTATGGGCTAGCCTGAGAAATATCAAGCACTCAATTATATGCATATCATCCAAAGCATGCTGGCCATATAACATATGGTTGGCTGGTACCTAAGTTCGATACTCAAAACAAATAAATTGCTTTGGATGGTAGGGGTTTGTTCCAGCAGTCGAGGTGGGGCATGATTAGGAAATGTGGTTGTGTTATGCTCTGTATAGCCTGATCTGACTGTGTGTATTGTTGATGGCTGTGCTATAAATGGTATTCTCACCTTTGCTTGAAGGGCTGGTTCATTCCCATAGTATTAAAGATAATTACCAATTTATGTAGTGAGCTTAATAATAAGCTTACTAAAGTTTAGATATTAAACTTAGTTAAAAACCAGATATTAAAATTTATTAAAGCCAAAAAATATGTAAGGTTATATGTTAAAAAGTATTTAAATCCAGTTAAACAACAATTATTTGTAGGGACTCAGTTTAATATATCATCATCATCATCATTGTCAACCATTATTAATCCACTTCAGGATGAAGGTCTCTCCAAGTTCAATTCATCTTCTCTGATGTCTAGCCACCCCTGACACTTTCTTATTTCATCCATCCATCTCACATGTGGTCTCTTTCTGGTTTTTTTTACAATCTCTTGGAATCCAGTTTAAGATTTTAATTGTCCATCTATTATCTTCTAGCAATATGTCCAGCCCAACTTTACTTGAGTCTTTTAATTCTTTCAACAATGTCGGGTAATGCCTGTTTGTTCTCTTACCCATATATTACATTTTCAATCTCTTCTTGTTATTTGTCTCTCCATACTTCTTTGAGTGGTTTCTGAATTTCTCTTCTGTTAAGTGTCCAAGACTCAGATCCACAAGTAAGAACTGGTAAAACACATTTTTTTTTCAAACACACAGGCGTATTTTCTTTTAGTATTAAGTTATTTCTAACAAAAGCACTCCAACCAAGTTTAATTCTATGATTAATTTCATCCATTATGTTTCCATCTGTAGTAATAATCTGACCAAGGTATTTGTAGTTATTAACTTCTTTTAACTCATCATAATCAATCTTTATTTTTATATTTTGAGAAAATCCATTGAACATTACTTTAGTCTTTTTAACATTTACCTTTAGTCCTACTTTCTTACTTTCATTTGATAATTCCTGCAACATTTCCTGAAGCTCCAAAGCATTGTTTGCAAAAACAACTACACCATCTGCAAAATCCAAATGACTTAAATAATCTCCATTTAATATATATATATATATATATATATATATATATATATATATATATATATATATATATATATATATATATATATATATATATATATATATATTTGTTAAAAGGTACTGTACACTTACAATACAGTAAACAAAATCTATTGTAATCAAAGCTTATAAACAAAATGTGAGCTATTATTTTCTATATGTGATATATATGAGAAGTCTTAAAATGAATTATAGCAAATCTCATGATTTCCATGTAGATGCTATTAAAATTGATATCAACTTTTGAAAAATTTATGAATAGCATTTATTCACAATAAACTATCATCTATTTGGTTTTACAGATTTTGCAAAGACATATTTATTACTGTGATGATGTTGTCCATTCATCTCATGATTAATTCTTGTTTTTTTACCACCAACCGTTTCAAGTACAATATAACTTTTTTTTATTATCATTGACCATTTGAACCATAGCTTCTGGTCTTAGGTATTTATTTCTTATAGAAATAGGTGAAGTATTCTGATAGGCTTTCTTTAAAGAATGTTTCATAAATGAATAAGTTTAAGTGAATGTAAGATTATAATCTGTGATTTTGTTTCTATTATCCAAAGCGTATCAGTTAATGAAGTCATTATAATATCTCAATTTTTCTAAAGTTCAGCTTGCAAATTTTGACAATTCTCTTGCTTTAATCTGCGCTGTATATTTTTTATAATAATTTTACTTATATGAAGTGTAAAAGATACAACAGTTTTATATTTCTTCTATGGGGACTAAAAAGTAATTTCTTGTAATTTGTATACAATTGAATAGTTTGTCAAATAAATGCTGTAGTTTAGTGGGTATTTTACTATTTGTTAGAAGGAATCATTGATTAGACCTTGGTTCTGTACTGGTTTATTTAAAGGCTCCATCACATTACATTTATTTTTACTAAATATTCTTCAGCTTCTTGCAAATTTTCTGAAACAATGCTATTAATACAGTAACCATTATTTTTTGGAAATAATTTTGAAGATAACATGTCTTCATCTTCTATTACTTAAGGTCCTTTTTTATAGGGTAAATGATTTGGTTGATATATTTGTGGTAGAATTTTTTTTGTATATTCTTTCCATCTTGATCTGCATGTTTCAGCAAACTTACTCATGGCTAAAATTTGGTATTCTGAATATATTGAAAGATAGCTAACCATTTTACATTTTCAATATCTTTGCAAATATTAATACAAAATTGCTTATGTTTATTTTAGATAATCTTTAGAATTTTTTTATTTAATATTTTACAAAATCAATGTATTTTAACTTTGTCTTACTTCTTTCTTTGCAATTATCATTGTAAATTCTTACATTCATTTTGATGTTCTGAATTTTACATTTCAGTTAAACATTTATTGGCTCAGCCAAAACGTCAAATTAACTTCTGATTTTATTATCTAAAAGCAGTAGTTGTGTTCCCCAAGTTATATCTAAGAATTGACAAGCTTGCAATGTATTTTTAAACTATACTTGATGTTTACCCATGAGTAATTTATAATCTACCCATAATATCCTTTTGGCCCTGAAGTCTTTTATTGATGAATTTCTGTATCTAGTTGATACTTTGACTATCTAAAAAGTGTATTTGTAATACAATGATTGTCAAGTTCATAAGTTTATTAATCATGTTCATGATTGACTTTTGTTTCTTTTCCATTAGCATCATATCTCTTCTTTTCATTTTCAACTTTATCAATTAAGTGATTCATTGCTAAAAGTACATTTTTTTCTGAAAAGTTTTATCAAAGTCTGCCTTCATTTATTAACTTTGTATTTTTTTTTTACTTGCTTCTGTTGTAGCAACATTAATTTGTATTGTATATTGGATGAGTGTCTATAATTGATCTGATATTAATATATCTTTTTTTGATAATAAAGCCATAGCATTTTTGTCTTTATTGTTTTGAACCAAACTATAATATATTTTCTTGATTTAAACTCTGCTGGTCCATTTCACTTTACTTTATTGATTCCTAAGACATTAATATGTAAATGATTCAATTCCTCCCTGATAATATTGTTTTATTGGTTCCACACAAATTCTAGAATCTGGTGGTGTTTGTCTGCTTGCAGCGTTAAATTTATCTTTCTTGCATAAAGATAACAACTAAACATCAAAATAACAATAATCTAGCATTATATACAACTTTGCTATACTAAGAAATATCCTTGGATTTTTGCTAACAACATATCTCAAAAGATTTACCTTCTAGCAATATAAGATCATTCTATTTTCTTATACTATTCACAATTTTTAAAATAATGTCTACAGGGGTAGTTTATAATTGTTTTTTTTTTTTTTTTAATGCAATTTGAAATATTACCAATTAGGATGAACATTATTCTGTATTGTTTCTACCAATATGGATGTTAGTAATGTATCATTAATAAATATAAAGAAAACAAGAGAAGAAAGCAATGCAAAATAGATAATAAAAGACAGTCGAGATATTGATATCAATAGATAAAAGAGATTGTCAAGTGTTGTTAACTGAGAGGTCAGCACAGCTGCCTTGCAAGCAAGCAGTTAGTTGCAGACGGTTGTTGCGGGTTTGTCTCCCAGCAGATGCTATGACATATGGATAAAAGAGATTATACAGTATTTAGATATTACATTCAGGTTTTCTCAACTTATTCATATTAGTTTCGAAAACACGAGTAAAGATAAAAAAATAAATTTTGGGCATTTTTTTTTTGGAGAGGTGGAGCACATTTATTTATTTACTCTGCATAATTTGACATAGTTGATAGAGCACCCGACATGGAATCGGGAGGTCCTAGAATCAATTCTGGTACTCGTAAGCCTGGCACTCAAACTTCTTTTGAACTCCTGAGCAATAAATGCACATGCCTTTTTATTTATTTATTTAACTTCTTTTATTTCCTGCTTTAATATGAAAAAAGTGCAAAGTAGTTCCATAATATATATATATATATTTGAATTTAGATATGTATTTTTAATGAAGTAGTCTCTTGACGTTATATTTATTGTTTGAATTGGTCAAACCTGAGATATTAAAACTGGATGTAATCTTCTTAATCAATTATTACACTTTTTGACCTATGCTGAAATCTATATTGAGTTTTATTTTTTCCTTTTAAAAATTTATTCGCCATCAGACCGTATACTGTTAAAAATCTAAAACGCAAAAATATGATATATATAATCTAAAACGTAATTTATTTATATTTTGTTATTGTTGTTATAAACGAAATAAAAGGACTCTAATATTTTGGAGTAAATCAGCATCCAGCCTATATATGGTCAGCATATATGAAAAATGACCACCCCAAATTCTAAAGGTGTTTTCGTCTTACAGGAAAATGAATTTACTATTTTAATGGTGTGTGTGCGCGCACATGACATAATTCAACTTTTAAATATATAATAATAATTGAAACGAACTTGTATACAATTGACAACATTCTTTGAATAAATTAATATTCCCTAAATTGTCTAATGCGAACAATATGAAAAATAATATATAGCAATAAATTCTAAATTATATATTGTTTGAAAGCAAGAACACTAGTTGAGCAAGGACATCTCATTGTGTGTTTTTTGTATTGTCTAAATAAATGTATTGACAAAACTATTCAGATAATTAACAAGTATGAATTGTGTTTGTACCATTCATAGTGATTGGGTGCACTTCAAGCATGATTGGGAAAATAATAATTGTCTAATAGAAGTGAATGTCATTTGACTGTAAAGTCAACCACCTGCTTAAAATAACATCTAGCGTATTCTTTTATTGAAGTTCAAGTCAAGTTGCTGGAAGACATTTACTCAACCATTGACGACAATCTTTTTATTCTTGATAGCTCAAATTCTAACATTATTTTTATTGTTTCATTTATTTGTATAAGAAAAAACAAAAACAAACTGGAAATAATTAAAATTATTTTATAATCATTAAAATAGTGTTTACACTTATGTTTTTATTTTGATTATATATGTACAAGTTAATATACAAGATTATTATTACTTTATATATATCATATTTACTTAGATACATTATTAACGATAAAATGTACGTTTAGTTTTTTAAGGGTAAAATTGTAATAATGTTTAATACTTTTTTTTTTAAAAAACTGTCTACAACATTTAAAAAAATCTTATTTTTTTTTAAAATTATTTTTCAACAAACACAGACAAAAATATTTCTTTATTTAAACGCCATATTTTTTTAAAAATGTTTCATGAGAGTATAATTTAGAAAAGAAGGGGGAAAAATATTAAAAATAATTGTAATAATTGTATTTGGCTAATTAATTTAAATTAAGCATAATAATTTATATTAATGATATGATGTATGTGTAAAGAAGAATATATATTTCTCAACACATGTGTGCACATTTGTCTGTTATATTGTGCAGTGAAATTACGATATGTGCTGAAATTAATGTATATTACTTCACTTATATGCTATTTAAAAAGTAAATAAAAAATGCAAATAAACAAAAAATAAAATGTTAAAATTCATAAATTTAAAACATTTTACAATATGGCAGGAAGCAATCATTTTTTCTCTTGGTTTGTCGAACATGATTACTATTTATTCATAATATTTCTTTGCTATGATGTGATATAGCATTTGCATAATAAATTTTTTATGAAATTTAATAAATTCTCTATCTTTCTTAAAAATAAAATAGTTAAAATAAGAACTGTAAAACATTCTTTCTATTGCATCAGAAAATTTAAAGTTTGAAGAATTAAATCCAGAATCTGAAATGGCTAATGACAAGAATAATATTATAAAATTATTAAGATCTCATCTAGGAAAAATACTACTCACCACTACATGATTATAAATAAATTAATCAACTCTTTTCTAAGCAAAAGGTCTCAAAACACAACAGTTTATAAAAAAAGTAGTGGAATTTTATGTCTTTATTATATATACATTTTAAAAAGACATACTTTCTATTAAAAACATACATTATAAACACATTACTACTCAAAAAAAAAAAAAAGAAAGAAAGAATTTATCATTTCTATTATGTATCTAATGTTATTTAAAAATACATAATCAGATGAATAGGGAAATTTTTCATCTCTATTATTGTCATATCTGACCTTGCCTTCAGAAGTGGATTAGTCCAGATTCTTTCCTTATCTAATCGGATTGAACACTCATTGCCATTAACTAATGTGTAAACATGTGGATAACTAATGTATAAACATGGCCAAAGGGTAAAACATAAGCATGGCCAATGTGTAAACATGTATATAAAATCCTACCATTGGTTAATAAGGGCCAATAGGTAATTATGCTCTCTGAATCTGATTGTTTCCAGTGAGGTAGGGGATCTGGCAATAAATAATCAGCTTTTTTGGAGGTAAGTCAGAGAGAGAACTTTTGTCTAACCTAAAAACTGAACATGCTTTCAATTGAAACCATTTTCAACTGTGAAGGTGTTTTTACTATAGATATTACCAATACATCTACCCAGTTAGATAAGTCCATGATAGGACTGGAAGCTGCTATGACTACAGCCAACTCGAGGTAAGTTGTCTAGTACAGCCAAAAGAGTCTTGATTAGACCTCATGAGGTAAGCTAATTTATACAGCTAGAAGTGAGGTCAGTCCTTTGGGCATGACTAGCTCATTATTGACTAAGTTATATGCAAAATTGTATTTATTAATGGTATAACATGTATATATATTTGTTCTAATAAATTATACATATTAACTTTGTGAGTGTTCTTTTTTTTTTTTTTGATATTACTGTTGATTTGGGTCTGAAATCTGCAATTCAGCCAAACACAACAATTATATAAACTAATAAATCAAATCCCACAAAGATTTATCTTCAAGCAGGCAAGGACAAACAACACAATGTCATATATTCATTTGTCTATTATCATCTATACAATCAAAATAAATATCCAATTCCTGGATCTAATGAGATATAACAGTATATAATATATAGACTTGTAATATAATATTTTAGGACAAATGTACTCACATCTCAAAAAATAAAATCACTCTCAGTCAATAAAACATATATATATATATGAAAATAAAGTTGCTGTTAACACTAACTGAAATAATCATACAAATATCTAAAACATTATACAATTACAAATAAGTTTGTAAACATGTTAGTTTATTAGCAAAATCTAAGATCGTTTGCTTATTTAAAATTTCATGCTCTATGTTTGAGTTAGTTTGTATTTCACTATTTAACATCGATTAGCGTACAACTTCAAAGTGGTATCATTTTGAAGTTCGCTATTATTGAGATATAGACTTTTAAACAGAGGGTGTTACTGGATATTTGTAATTGTATAATGGTTTATATATATATATATATAAATTAAACACATATATATAAACCATATATACATATATACAAATATATATATATATATAAATTAAACACATATATGTGTTCATGTAAAATATGACTTATGCTCTTATTTTAAAGAAAATGATTAAAGCATAGAACTTTAATTAACAACTAATATTTTTATGAAACTTATATTTATTCATGTTTATGCTTTTTCTATAACCATTAAAATTTCTATAATCTTTGTATGGATAAACAAAGAAATGCTTTTTTAATGAATGTAATAAAATATTTTATTCTTTTTAATGAACAGATACTCCTCTTAATAAATTTTATTAGTAATTCATAAGGGCCAACTGATAAGCTGATTTAGCATGAAATGTGCATCTTGGGGATCAACTCTTTTTTTACATATCTTTGGTCATATGTTTATGATTACATTCCTCCACAAGGTGTTAAAAATTAATAGAAACCATTCCCTTTCTTGCATGACATATATTTCAGTGCTTTTTAAAAACATGAATGGAATAAACTCAAAGATCTATATATCATTTTTATCTATTACATTACTGCATTTTTTAGAACTACTAAAAGAGTATGCTAACTGCCAATTATTTTAAAGATTTTACATTCATTGATTTGTTATTTTTAAAAGCTTAAAACAAAACAATATTTAATTTATGAACCTAAATAATGAACAAAAAAGATTTTTGAATGTTTACTGGGTTACCTTTATTTGAAGGTTGAGAAATGTTCAGACATTATATGTGTATTGTCACAGATTTCTACAATTAGCCTTTCTTTACAATCATATTTTTTTAAATTGGAATATATATATATTGAATCAAATATTTCCATGGATTGTTATTATAATAAAGAATAGACATGATTTATTCATGGATATATTTCCTCATTTCTATTCTTTATTATAATAACAATGCATGGAAATATTTAATTAAACATATACAACTCTCTGGAGAAGTTTAAATATTATTTGCAAAATATTAAGAAAGATGCTTTTCTTTCACATTCCCACACTTATAAAAAATATCTTTCTGTGTTTAAATCCATATAAGAACTTGAGTTTGAAGTAAATGAGGACCCCTTTTAGTTCAACAATTTGAACAAAAAAACTATTATAAGTTAATGAGAAAATTTGTTTGGCCTCAGGGATTGTCAGTTGGTAGTAACTGATAATTTCCTGGCAACATCAAAGGTGAAAGGTTATCTCTATTTATTACTTATATATATATATTGAAGCAGAATCTGTTGCACACATTCGGCTTCACTCTCTAATAATGTTTGAAACTACCAAACATGGATTCAAACCTAACCATTTAATTATAGACCACCGGGGAGTGAAGGTATACCAATGCGCGTGGTTGTTTATGTATGTGTAAACTTTAAATTCATTTAACATTAATATGCATAAAAACAATTATATATTTTTATTACGGTAAACAATCGTGCGTATGTGTGTGTAACAGATCAATTTTAATAATTTAAAGCGTTGCATAATGTATATTTTATTTATACATATATTTTCATAGAGAGAAAGTTCGAGAGTGTGACATAAAATTAGTAAATAAAAGACTTACCGTCTTCCAAATTCTAAAAGAAATCTGTTTTATTATAATATAGATTTATTTAAACATCATGATTAGTTAACGTTGATTCCACAGGTCTATTTTCAGCCTAAAGTAGATCAAAATCAACTCTCGAACTTAATCTCGTTTGTAGCCCAAAATATGCTGTATCATTGTAGTTATTAAAACATCCGGGAACTACCCAGCGGCGGTGACAACGAGTATAAATACAACCACATTTTCTAACTACAGAGGAGACATGTCATTTTTCTAATGCATTGCTAAGGGGAAGCCACGCCCCTCTGAACGGCAACATGACGGGCTAATAAAACATAGATTTATTTCCCCGGATCTCTCCAAAAATCTAACCGATGCCTAAATACTCGGAAACCATCGTTCATCAATTACTGCCAAAATGAACTTAATATTGAATCAAGAATGGACCGAAACCTTAATTTCGTCAATTTGTCATAAATTAATTTCTTTATCAAACATGGAACCAACACGTGTGCACCCGGCTGGAAATTCATCGGAAAGAAAGGTAATTCCTTGCCGCATAAACGAACTTTCATCTTAGTAACCTTTTCTATTGTACAATATAAATGTAAACATTTCTAGTTCTGAAATTTCTCCTAATGTAAAAATGTAATTACTTATTTCGTGAAGAGCACACGTCTGAAGCCGATTAACTGCCTAAATAATGACCTCTTTTCTTTGTTTTATTATTTCTGTTTGTTGTATATTTAAACTGTAATTTTCACTTTCTAAACTCGATTGCTAGGTTCTCACTCTCCTTGTATTTTATTTTAATGCGGCAATGTTTATTTAATATTATGCAAATCATATCAATTTTTAGTATGCTAATAACTCGATCTGGCGAATCAATCCTATTTATTTTTGCTATTCTGCCATTGCGGAATATTTAATCGTAAACGTAAGTGTATTCACATTATAAAATTCGCCCGATCGAGAGATTTTCCTAAACTATGTTTTAATAATGAATACTATGCTTTTCACTACTATTTAAAATAAATGATTTACTATTGCTCCACACTATTGAGTAACATGATGAAAATTGAGTATTACATAACTTTAATTCAGATCCTTATGTCTAGATGATTCATTTTATAAATCGCCCCACCATCTAACGATAATTTAAGTCACTTAGTTCTCGGGTGGGTTAATATGCGTTTAGCAAAGGAATTTTAATGTTTTAATATTTATCCTTAAGATATTGAATAAATTCTTTAAGTAAGTTGTATGCCCCATTTGGGACTGCTTTTAGATCATTATTTCATTACGTTAGACTTAATTAGTATTTTAAGGCTGTATAAATCAGGGTAAATCAAACCTGACAGCTTTCATAACGTGTCCCGGTGATAACATTCCTAATTCAGAAATGAGTTGTCATGCGTTTTCTCGATAATGGAATACTTATATAAAGCACAATTCTCGACAGAACGTGGAGGCCCCAGCTCTTACAGATTGTCTTAGGTTAGGTAAGCACTGCTATAGGTTAACATCCTATGAGTTGGAACCATAGTATCTTGCCAACCAATTCCCAATGCTATCCGTCACAAATGCGGATAAGATTAATTTTCTTCGCTCCCAAATAATTGAAGCTCATCGTCCACTCAAGCCTTATCATGTGGTTCACACGTTATCGTTCTTATCCTTTCATATGGTTCAGATGTCTATACGCTGTAATGATATAAGTTCCCTAAGTCATCCCAAAATTCTCGTTATAGTTTAAATTTAATTAACTTTAGTATATATATATTATCGCTTATTAGCGCTACCCATCCTTCGTTCAATCGCTATTAATACATCATTAATTTACTATTGAGAAATCTATAAATGTAGACTCGCACGATAATATCAAAATGATCATATTTTTCCTATTTCCTTCGAGATAAGAAATAAATGAATCATCTCATAAGGTTCCAAAATAATTGATTTATAATTAAGTACCTTCCGTGAAATCCAAATGTAATCATATATTGAATAAAACAAACCTTCGAGTATTAAGTTTGATCATATTCTGTGTAATTTAAAATCTTATAAGCATTCATTCTAAAAGCTATTGTCATGGGTTATTTTCCTTAACTTAGAAATATCATAGGTGAGTAATATCAACCTGTTAAATCACATTAGCATACTAAGCCGCAGAGTTCAAATAATTAAGTTATCATTATGTATATTTATTGGTGCATATCCATCAAACCTTGTTATGTTATCCGGTTTGACATGGAATGCCCAAGTGACCATAAGTGAAACCTAAATCGAGTGTTCAACATATATAATTTCTAATTCATTGTAAATCTCCATATCTAGTGATTCACATGATTAATCAATTATTATTAATATTACGTTTAATAAATTTACATTTAATAAGCTATCTTTTGGATATTTTTTTGTTGGTTTGTGTGTGCACATCTATCATTACTTTGCATTATCAATTAGTTAAGCCGTAGGTCTCTTGTATCTTTGCTGAACCTTTCTGGGCCGGAGTAAATTGAAGAGTAGGCTGCTATCATCAGAAATGTTGTTTGTAATGTGATAGACTTGGGAAATGGGCAATAGGGCGGAGTTCATGAGTATCCCTGACCTGTGTATCTTGTATATGATTGAACTCTAGGTACTTTTGCTTAGGTCCTAATTCTTGTTAGATGAACATACAATTCTGACCGGTACAATATATATATATATAATTGTTATCTACAAATTCTTTAAATTATTCATGAAATTTTCCATTTAAATAGTCCCTATGCATAATTAATAATTGAGAAATATTCCTTCATTCAGTTGTGTATTTTTATTTCATTCTGAATATAATTAAGAATTTTGTGAGATAATCCATGTCAGTCTGCATTCAGTTCAAAAGTCCTGAACTATGATTGCAGAATTTACACATTATGACAATAGGACATAATTATTTCACAAATTCAGTGTCAACATAGTTGCCTCTGTTGTAAGAAAGATTATCTTCATAATTATGGAATGCTAATTTATGTATTCCTAAGTGACACTTCATCATGCTTAAACATTCTAATATTTTTAATATTTTCATTGTGATGCAGGATATTTAAATTTCTGTTTATATTTATAGAGCAGTGAATATGAACTGAACCAAATGTATTAAATAAAATTAAAATATTTAAATAATTCAACAATATTTTATGCTTTCATGAGCTTTAAATAAATTATTTAAACCACTGAAGCAAGATAAATTCTATATATATATTTTATTTAATTAAAAAAGAAAAGAAAATGTAACCAACAAAATAATTTGCATGTTTCTTTACATCCTGTTAGTCATGATAGTATGTTATAACAGTGAATATTCAAATGCTGAATACAGGATTTAATTTTCATATATAAATTTATCATTTCTGATTTTGGTTTTCTTCTCCTTATTACTCTTTTTTTATCAATAAAATTCAGAGTCAATCCCCTTATCATAAAGAATCAGTTATGCAATACTTATTGATAGATTTTTTCATTTTGATATTACAATGACTTTAAAGTATATTATTATAAAGATATACATACTAATGTGCAGAAAACAGTTTACAGTATTACTTTTATCTTACTGGTATAAAATAAATAAATTATTATTATACATATATAAATTATATATATTAATCTCTTAGATTCCAAGAGGTTGTAAAAGATCCAGAAAGAGACAAAATGTGAGGTGGATGGATGAATTAAAAAAGTATGCAGGAGTGATGTGAAGAAGAGAAGTTAGAAATCAAAAAAGATAGATTGAACTTGCAGAGATCTTCATTCTGCAGTAAATTAATAATTGCTGACAATGATGATGATAATGAAGATATGATAGTTTTAATAAAAATGTTTTTAATAATCCATGATTGCCAATAGCAAATTTACTATACTATATAATTCATTCAAGATATTGCATTAATATATTGTATAATCTAATACAATATAATTGTACTATTGACATGCCATGGGTTGCATAACTTTATACTATATTGCTTTTTTAAAATATTACTTCCACTGAGACAAAAATGCTCTAAGTAATTACCAATATCTTAAAACTACTATCATATCATACTGGTCAATAAACAACACATGATCACCATGCAGACTTTGATATAACTTTTTTACCCATAGTAAATTGCAATATTTTTTATATCTTTTTTTTTCAGTTATATTTTTAATAAAAAACAATGATCAAATCTTTATGTTTTAAATAGATTTTATTAAGTGCATAATATGTGTACAATAAAATTAATATTAGAAATAAAAAACCATCATAGCAAAATAAAACAATTATTATTAATACAAAAAATTTCATGTCTAAAAAATGTATTTAATAAAAAAACATTGTTTATCAAATTTTTACCCCCCCCTTTTTTTAAAATAAAAAAATGACAAAAATGGTAACATTTTAAATAAAAGCAAATAATAATAATAATAATAATAATAATAATAATAAAAATGACAAAAATGGTAACATTTTAAATAAAAGCAAATAATAATAATAATAATAATAATAATAATAATAATAATAATAATAATATCGATACAAAACATTTCTTGTATGATGTTATAAAATTTCTAAAACTAAATAGATTTAAAAAAACTGTATATAAACATCACATACTTATTAAAAATAAATATTTACTAATTTAACATAAAAAAGTAAATAAGTAAAAATACATATTTTTCTATCAGAATTGATACAAGAAAGATAAAATAGCTATGTGGAGGTATAATATCTCCTAATCACAGCAATTTTTTGTGACTATTGATTACTGCTGTCATCTAAGTTTAATAGTTAAAACTAAAATAATTAACTGATGAGATATTAAAAATTTTGAAAATCATGTGAGTATAACTGATTCAATATAAAATATATTAGAATCATAGGCACATATACTAATGCAAACACAATGCCTTGCATATATGGAGTTAATATTGTGTCCGTTTTATTCAAAAATTGCTTCTATTAGCATTTATGAATATGACAAACATGTGTTAGAGTGAGTAAATGTTATCATAGCAGAGTATTCTGGATGTAACAATAAATGAATGCTTAATTTTGTCACTTTTTAAGAAGAAAAAGAATAAAACTAGTAAAACATTATAAATATGAAAATGTTATATAATAATGTAATTATGAAGAAGCAACACTTTTCTTTCTTATAGGGATCACATGCTACATGACATTTTTTATTTTGATAATAATACATTTTCTCAGTGTGTGATAATTTATACTTTATTATGTTACATATATATTTAAAAATAAAATTATGGCCACAAAAGTTAATGTTGTACATGAAAAAAATAAAATTAGTAATACAAATTATAAATCAATACATTGATCAAAACCTGCATTTCATCCATATATATATATATATATATAGAAAACTGTCTTTCAGTAAATTCAATAGAAAAATTGTATGCATTTTGCATGCGTATGATATGTTATCTAATAGACATTTTTACTTAAAGTGACACTTTCAAAATGGCAGTATGTCATAGTTTTTTTTTTTTTGATTTTTTTAAATAAAACATATATATGGTTTTTATACGAGTTAACTGCCCATGCTTGATGACCAAATTACTTTCAATTTATTAAATTTTTTGTCAGAAAATTTCAGTAAGATTTAATGGACGCAATTATCTTTCCTAGTCACACAACACCCTTTTACTTAATATAACTACCATAATAATGGGGACAAGTAGACCAGATTTTAATTTATTTGAAAAGGTACCAGGATTCTGTATCAGAATCCACTGGCCAAACCCCTTTTATTTTTTTTAGTTACGATGAAATTATTCCGAATATCCAGACGATTGCATTTTCAGTACAGCATTGGCAACTTATTTAATCAAATTATAATAATGGCTAAGTTGTAATGAAATTAGAATAATAACAATCAATAACTAAATAACAACATAAGTCGCATTTAAATTTATTAATACAAAACAAAATCGTTAATATTGTCAAGAGAAGAAAATATAATTAAACAAATAGAGATTAAAACTACTGCTAATATTTTATTTTAATTGGTATGGCTCATGGCAACAGTTTATCACACTTAAGTGTCTAAGAAAAGGAATCACTAGTATTGGAATTAATAGAGTTACTTACCGGTAAGTTTATTTGTTCATGTATAGGATTTATAAAATTTACCATGCATGGATTTATCTTGGAAAGGATCCACTGTTCAATATTCTGGTGATCTGTCAGTCTTTGTGGTTTCCACATTTAGTAGGAAATGGTTTCACTCAGGTAGTTCACGACATCAGGTCAAAAGCAATACTGGCAAAAGAACTTCTACTCACACATCTTAATACGATTCAACATATTAGTAAAAGTAATTTGGCACACTTTTCATAATTTCTCCATGTTTATCTTTACTTTTCTCTGCAGGAATGAAGATCTAAGAACCTTTATGCACAATGTGTTTTTCTTTTTATAGTTCTGATTTTTTTAGTCTCTCTGCACAACTCCCATTGATACCTGTTAATGTATATCAATTTTAAAGGAATTTAGCCCACAAAGTTCTTTTTTTTCTTCTTCTTGTTCACCATCTTTAATTAGGGAAGGAATGCTGTGACTTTTAGTTTTTTATTTTTACAAAAATACAAAGTAGTTGCCCCTTTTGTTTTATTATACTCTTTATATCGCTTCTCTCTTTTCAAATTCTTTTAGCATACACAAAAATATCTACACGCATGTTGTTTAAACTAAATCAATCAGATATTTAAATAAATATTTTTATTATTATTATTATTATTATTATTATTATTATTATTATTATTATTATTATTATTATTATTATTATTATTATTATTATTATTATTATTATTATTATTATTATTATTATTATTATTATTATTATTATTATTATTATTATTATTATTATTATTATTATTATTATTATTATTATTATTATTATTATTATTATTAATTTAACTTCTAAATTGCCAATGCTACTGGTACTAGGATAAAATACAGTACAATATATATATATATATTTAAAAAATCTTATATACATATCATGAAAATTTAAAAATGAATGTTTTGGAATAAATTGATAGGTATTTTCTAAAATAAATACAATATTAATAATTATATTGTTCACTAATAATTCATATTATACTGAATTTAATCATCTTGATAAATTATTTTAAGTTTGTTCTTCAGAAAGTAAAATTATGCATTTATTTATAAAGTAAAATTACTTTTTATTATATAAACAAGAATAATTAAACGTTTGGTTTGTCAATATGAAGGCAATTGTTATGTAAACATGTTAGTGCATGAATACAAAATGATTATTTGACATACTAATGTATACTTGCATTTGCAAATTATATTATTATTAAAAATATTTATTTGGCAACAAATTATTTTACAATTAATATTTATTTTGCTGGAAAAGAATGATTTGCTTTGCTTTCTAAATGTACATTTTCAAAAATAAATCTTGGATTAAAAGTAAAACAACAAAATATTTTTATTTTTATAAAAATAGTTTCTAGAAAGATATGTGTCATTTTAATCACATTTGAATGTAATGAATATAAACCTACTAACAAAATTCCTATTTGAAAATTTATATACCAAAATTTATAATTTATGAAAATATTTAAAATAACTTAAAAATTAATTGCATTTTTTATTTTTATTTTATATAATTAGTCTTAATTTTAAGAAAAATATACTTTACTTTTAATATTGTATAAATTAAAATTATTGTAAAAATTGCATTTTCAACCAAATTCACAAAAATTCAACAAGGTACATGTGCTAAGACAGAATATCAAAAGTAAGAAAGTTAATGTATATTTCCTTCCTTTGTCTTTAAATGTTTTTAATTTTTAAAATAGTTGTTTTTCTATTCCCACTTTTTATTATTTTGTTGATAACAATTTTACCTTCAAGTTTTAAAATGTTTTTATAAATATATATATATAGTCACACACACACAGAGAGAAATGTTTTTTAAGATGATGTTTTCCAAAACAATGTTATTCTTGATTTTCAATTTTATACATCATATATATATATTTTATCAACACATGCACAATTAAGTAAATATTTTAATATTATAAAATAGAAGACATTTTATTGTGTTTAAAGTATTATGATCAATATAAAAAAAATTGTTTTGGAATGGAATCATTTTTTAGCTTCTAGATGTTTATTTCATCTGATAAACGTTCATACACTTTTGCCTGAGATTTTTGAAACTTTAAATGTCCTACTATAAATGTCCTATTACTTTTAGTTGATTCATGATTACTTCTTACTCTATGTCAGATACTATTTTGTATTTCAGTAGAAACTAGTACCTTTATTTTATTTGCCTTGATAATTTTTAATTTCTTATTTTAGATACAAATATAGAATTTTTTTTCAAGTTTAAAAGATATTGATATTATACTGTTATAATAGAAAATGTATCGTGATAAATATGTAAATATATCTAAACTGACAATATTAAAGTGATATTCATATTTATAAATCTTTTATATCTTATTATTTGGATGGAATGCACTGAAAAGTAATTTTGTTTGTTTTCAGCTTTAATTTTAAGTAAAAAAAATTTTTGATTAAAACTCTTACTAATATCTCAAGGAAATAGGAAATTAAACTAATTATTTTAACATATTCACGTCACAACATAAATGCTTCTTTCAACATGTATTATCATTGAAAGAAAGTTTATTCAGTATTCATTTGAATTGTTTGCTATAGATATGGAAATGTAGAGGATTTGAACTCAGACTTTCAAACATCATCCAATTATCCACACTATCTCATACCACTGATACACATGACCACACACATGTAGAAAAGCTAATCACCAATATATGTATTTTGCTAAACCAGCTCTCATCAGTTGGTCCAGATTATCATCTTCCACACATGTAGAAAATATAAATAATCACCAATAGACATATTTGTGCTAAACCAGCACTCATCAGTTGGTGCAGATTACCATCTTCTAGACATGATTATCATCTCCCACACGATTGTATGGGAGATGATAATCGTGTGTGGCAGATAATAATCTGTACCAACTGATGAATGTTGGTTTAGCACAAAATATGAATGTTTGTGATTATTTATGTGAGAGATGATAATCTGGACCAACTGATGAGTGCTGGTTTAGCACAAAATACATATATTGGTGATTATTTATTTTTTCTACATGTGTGTGGTCATGTATATCAGTGTTATGAGATAGTGTGGATAGTTGAAGGGTGCTTGAAAGTCTGAGTTCAAATCCCCTATATTTACAATTAAGCTCCAGGTATATGTAGAATGCAGGTATTTCAATTATTTACTATAGATATGGACTACTTTTTTTCAAGTACATTATTTAGATAGTCTTTAATAAATAAATTGAAATTTTCAGTTCTCTACTTTTTTATATTTTATATCTCAAATAAACTTCACATATATTTTTTTATTATTGTATAACCTATTAATCC
Organism: Epiperipatus broadwayi; assembly: GCA_028023455.1. Taxonomy (NCBI): domain Eukaryota; kingdom Metazoa; phylum Onychophora; class Udeonychophora; order Euonychophora; family Peripatidae; genus Epiperipatus; species Epiperipatus broadwayi. Next base: position 9,332,137 of record JAQFVV010006210.1, read on the forward strand.
TGTTTATTCTGAGAAATTTGCGAATTTGAGAGCTAGAAAGTCTTAGATTGATTTAAAGTGAGGTAAATTTGATCAGCTGACAAATTCTGTAGTATTCTATCCATTATTTTAGTGTGAGAGATCACATGACTTCTAAAATAACTGATTATATAATTTATTTAATCCTTTACCATTTCATTTTTTTTTTTCGTCAAAGGTGATGTTTTTTTTAAAAAAATCATATTAATCTCATAAATGTTTTTCATTAAATTATAGTTCCTTTATTAATAACATTTTTCTTTAATTTTTCACAAACTATTTGTCCAGTCAGATTGTTTTATTTTAATATATGTAATGAACAGAGTGTTTTTTTCCTCATGTGTCATAGCATCAGCCGGGAAGCGAACCCGCTAACCCGGGACAACTGCTTGTAAAGCAGCTGTCACTGACCTCTCGACCACCAATGCTTGACAACAGAGTGTTTGTTCTCTCTCTTTTTTTAAATGTTTCAACATTTATTCATCTCCTGCAAAACAAATGTTTGCTTTATTTGTGTTTTTTTTCTTAGATTATATTTTTCTTCATCATTTTTTTTAAAAGAATCATTTTTTTCATACCTTAGAGTCTTTTGTCTGGCATTCTTTTTATAACCAAACATCTCTAGAGTAAATAATCTTTTACTTTTATTAGAATTTTAAAAAAAATCCTGTTATCTGTTAAAACTTTCTCTAATGTTTCCCTTTATTATCAATGATCCTTTTTCTTTCTTTTTTTAATAATAACATCCCTTCAAATTCTACCATTTGTTTTATTTTGCTCAGATACAAAACTCTCCAAACAGTAGCACCACTCAGTGCAAGCCAGAATAATCAATGGATGCAGGAAGGTTTGTGCATAAAATCCCTATCTAGTGCCTATTCATTCAATGTTCCCAGACTAGTTTCTAGCTTGTGGCTTTCATCAGTAAGGAGACTTGGATCTGAGAGGATTGCACTAGATCTTAGGATCTAATGCAACTCTCCAGCAACACAAGCTAAAAACTAGTCTGGGGATATTGGACAAGTAGGCACTAGATAGGGATTTTATGCACAAACCTTCCTGCATCCATTGATTATTTTGTCTTGCACTGAGTGGCACTACTGTATGAAGAGTTTTGCCTCTGAGCAAACAGCTTGTGTAAGCATAATGAATGGTGATCCTATGATGTTTAGTGGTTTAATTTTATTTTGTTAAATCATTATCTGTGTCTAATTGACAATTACATTATTCTAGCTTTATTTTTAAAAAGAAACATGGACATTGTTGTGGATTTGGCTTAAGATTACCCTCAATAGTGAACATGTCTAAACTATAAGGTTATCTAGATCAGATTAAATTTTCAACACAAATGACCAATGAAACAAGAAAAAAGGAAACAAACAGGCAATGATATCAATAGGATAATCATATAATTAGGTCAATAATCTGATTGTTTACAGTCAGGTAGGTAAGTGACTATAAAATGAAGGTCCATTTTGGAGAAAGTCAGACAAATTAAAGTTACTGGGTCACATTCAGAACAATAATTCATAGACTAGAATAATTTTAACTGTAAAGCACATTGTCCACTATTTTATTGAATGTAGTCATGCTTGGAGCAGAAAGGTACTATGGTAAATGTTATTATACTTTTCATGAGGTAAGCCATTGTGGCTGGAGGTCTTTGATTTATAAAAAAAGAGTCACAGAACTTCTTCAATCCACTGAGTACTATAGCTAACAACTACTCATTTGTGATCCTGTCATTTATAGTTGATAGTGAGCTCTTCTAATTTTCATGAATATAGTGTTAATGTAAATATACACAAAAAATATTTGGATATTATTTTTTATTTGTATATCATTATTTTCTGACAACAGGCACAGTCCATTTTTAGTTTTTTACTAGTAGTATATATTTAGATTTTATCATATTTTCTCATTAATCTAATCATAATTCTTCTATACATTTTTATTTTTCTAGACATTTTCTGTTGCATCAAATTTTCTAATATTATGTATGAATACTATTTGAGCAATACTATTTCTTATACAAAATTATGCCCTAATTAACATATTTTATCTTAGAATCATTATTGGAAGTTAAGTGCTGTTTAGTAAGAACAATTACATTCAATTAATAAAATCAAGTATTCCCCTACCTCCCTCATTTGGAAATCAGTTCAGAAACTTTAGTTCTTTAGTCCCCTATTTCATTACTGAATTGAAAATTAGTAATAAATTATCACTGATAATTTTATTATTATTAGTTGACCACATTAAACCTATTTTTTTAAGTTTTCAGAATTAATACATTCATATTCCATTGACATAAATCATCAAAACATCACATGATATTCTCAGTTTTTTCTTAAAGAACTTCACCCAACTTCAAAATTATCTACTGGATTATATTCATATCCCCAACATAAAAGTGAAATCATCAAAATATATAGTTATTGATGTGATATTAGATCTACATAAATATGTAAGTGAATTGATTTTAATTCAAAATGTTAGTCATTTTAATTTCAGACTATTAGTTTGAATACTATAGAGAAATTAAAAATGGCTGCTAAAGGTATTAATCCCAATTTTGAATCATAAATTTTCACTGAAGAAGGTGGATAATTTAGCAGTTCATTGGTCAACCTTATAAAGTTGGCTCAAAGTTATAATATTTCAGCAGTGTAATTTTCACTACAACATTCTCATGCAAGGTAGGGACTGGTTTCTATCCACTTTAATACCATTTGGAGAGATGTAATCATAAACATATGACCAAAGATGAGAAAAAGATCTATAATCCCCAAAATGCACATTTCATGCTGAACTAGCACTTATCTGTTGGCACCGACCACAATCTTTTGGTTCAGTATAAAATGTGCATCTTAGGGATAATAGATCTTTTTCGTATGTTTTTGGTTATATGTTTGTGATTGCATCCCTCTATAAAATGTTAAAAGCAGATAGAAAACAATCTCTACCTTGCATGAGAATGATGTAGTGAAAATTATACTACGGAAGTATTATTTATTATTGACTAATCTCTGAATGACTAATAAAAATTATTAATATAAGCTCAAAGTTATCTTTATATATGCACACAAATTTTCATTGTCTCATAAATCCATATAATTATATGAAATAATAAACTGGATAATTTGATCAAAATTTACAAATTTTGGTTTTATATGAATGTTATGTAAATTGAGTTAGTTGAATTAAAATAACAAAATAATATGCACATTTTTTAAAAAAAATAATGCTTTTATATAAACAGTATTAGCCAACTGAAAAGTAGGAAAATAATAAAGTAATTTGACTAGAAAGTAGAAAAAACTGAATCACAGTTAATTTACCACTCTTGGAAAATATCAGAGATCTTAAGAATCTAGACTTGTTATGAAACAGTTGTACATTGCAGAAATATTGTCATTTCATAAAGGTATTTGAGACTCAAATAAATCATAAAAATCAAAAAGCCTCAAATGCTGTTATGAAACAACAATATTTCTGCAATTTCCAATTATTTTATAACAAGCCTAGATTCTTAAGATCTCTTTTTTTTCCAAGAATGTCAAATTAACCGAGATTCAAATTTTGTTGACTTTTTAGTTGAATTTATTTTTCTACTAAAAGTACTATTTACATAAATATATTATTTATAATTTTTTTTTTTTTACAGATTATTTTGTTAAAACTAAAAAAAAAAAAAATCAGCTGGAGCAAATTTTAAAAATTTGGAAAACTGACAAACATACACAGACACGGCACGTTAATAAAAAAGCATATAAAATACAGTCACACAAAAAAATATATATAAGAAATTAGTAGATATAAAATAAATAAGAAACTTGTGAAATGTTTATGAAGTTTATATATATTTTAATTAAAGGGGATTTGAACCCAGACGTTTAAGTTCAAATTCCCTTTAATTACATCTAGCTTAAGAATATATACTATACTTGTATTTAAATATTACATATATTTTTTAAATAAAGAAATATGGCAGTAGTTTGATTGTTAATTATACTGTGATTAAAAAGAAATTTAAATTTATCAGTTTAAAAAGTAAAAAACCTTAAAATATTTTTTGAGTGCAAAAACATTTTTTAAAATTATATACCCCTTTCCCATAATCTTACTTTTATAAACATCCACTGAACATAATCCAGTTATGATTAAAAATCAACCATGCATGCTAGAATCTAATAGAACTAGGATCATGCTTTATGCAATTTGCCTTTGTGTAAACAGCTTTTAACCCCCCCCCCCCATAATATAACTGTAAATTTAAGCCTTTAGACTCGGAAGTGCAACAAAGAAAAAAAAAGAAAAAGTATTGGTGCTACAGTGATCATTCACTGCATTTGTGCTTTAGTACCAATATAATGAATAGTTACAATAAAAATATTTTTTACATTACAATTATGAAATATTTTTAATACATTTTTATGCCATACATAGTTCAGCACAGTGGTAGAATAGCAGATTTTGATGCTCAAGGTCCATGGATCTTGGTTTTGCTTGTTTAATATTGATATTAGACTTTTTATGAACTCGCAAACGATAAATCATTTGATTATTTTTTATAAATATATTTTCATTATAGAAATGTGACTTTACCGTCATTAAATTAGAAAACATTTTTGTTATATTACTTAAATCACATTCTCACCATTAATTTTTTTTTTTTTTTTTTTTAGAAATTGTTGACAAATTAGACACAGTTTCTTAAAACATTGAGCATCTTAGTAGTGGACTATTTTCATCATCTAATATTGGATGTAAAATGTCTTTAAAAAAATTCAAACTTTATTTGAACTTTTCAAATACATTCATCTGTTACTAATAACACACAGTGCTTTGGGTGAGATTATCCCACTCTCTTCTTCAGGTGATGCTAATCTGAACAAAAGCTTACTTGGTTAGAGCATCGTTTTAAAGTCAATATTCATGCAGCTAAAGGTCTAGATTTAATTCCCATGTTAATACTGTCAATAGTCAGGCTAGTGAACAGAGGAGAATAATACTACTTAAAACATAGTGTTACATATTAACTCATATCCTATTGCTAATAGTTGAATGTATTTGGAAAGTTTAAATAAAATTTGAATTTTTCTAAAGACATTTAACATCCAATATATGATGATAGAGCAGTCCAATATATATAATTACTACAAAAATAACATCATCACAAACTTTCAGATAAATATTGAGAATCTTAAATAATTTTTTATTTTCTTCACTTTTCAAGGGTTTCATTCTACAGTGGCAACTATTACATTAATAATAAGCATATTATTAAAAAAGTAATAAGATTTAGAAAAGAATGAATGATTATTATAAATACAATTCAAATTATCCTGGATGTTTTGCTTTATTTAAAAAAATGGGGAGGTTGGAGTAGATTGAAGCCTGTCCATTAAAGTGTGAAGATTCGCTATCTTAATATAAACTAAGCACTAATTATATATATATATGAAATGATAATCTGGATCAACTGATGAATGCTGGTTTAGCACAAAATACATATATTGGTAATTATTTATCTTTTGTATATGTATGTGGTTGTGTGTATCAGTGGTATGAGATAGTGTGGATAGTTGAAAGTTGTTTAAAAGTCTGCATTCAAATCCCCTATATTTAAAAAAACAATGCAACAATTTTATTTCTTGAAACAGAACTTCACCAACTACATTATAACACTTTATAGTGTGTTAGGATTTCAATCCCAATCTAAAGTACTTGATTTTGGTATAACTTCAAATATTTTATTATATTTCTTTAAAATTTCAAATCATTCATGTAATGAATGACTGGGTGCACATAATAATGAAGTCTCATGCTAGCATTATAATTGAAAGGAAAAGGGCTGTAGGTGTCAAGCATTGGTGGTTGAGAGGTCAGCGACAGCTGCTTTACAAGCATTTGTCCCGGGTTAGCGGGTTCGCTTCCCAGCTGATACTATGACACATGAAAAGGATAAAAGGGCTGCAGGTGATATATTTTAAAATTCACCGTTGTTAAATTATGATTTGTTCTAAAAATAAGTCTATTTTAATTAAATTCAGTTCAATAAGTTTTTAAAATCTTAATGAACACAATGTAACACCTATATATATATATATATAAAGTGATATATACACAATGTAACACCTATATATATATATATATAAAGTGAGCTGTCATGGAATTCCTGTTCCAAAAAATAAGTAATTTACAACTGATATATAAAGGCTCAATTCTTTTTCCACAGATCTCTTTGCTTATTTGCTCAATAATTAATAAATATTTTATTAAAAAAACGTATGACTTTATTGCTTGGGAGTTCAAAAAACATTCAAGCACCAAACCCGAGAGTGCCAGAATCAATCATGGGATATCATGATTTCAAATCAGATCATCTATCAACTACACTAAATCGTTTTTTTTATACATAAATTATTAAATGAAAAAAATTGTTTTTAGTAGCAGTTGTGCATATGGGTAGAAATGAGAGAAATCAAATAAAAACATTATCATATACCTTTATATTACATATATAAGCACAGGCATATAATAAGCCTGTGTGTTTCAGTTATTTCATTATTTGTAAAATATTAAAGATTTTAAGACTTCTCATTCGATAATTTAATATACAAAATTAACAAAGCGTATGACACACTTGAATGAGAGGCTATAAAGATACACAGAAATTATTACACGCTAAGCGCTTTCGAGGCCTTTTGCCTCATATTCATAGCGGTACTGTGAGCTGCAGAACGAGGAAATATGAGGCAAAAGGCCTCGAAAGCGCTTAGTGTGTAATAATTTCTGTGTATCTTTATAGCTTCTCATTCAAGTGTGTCATACGCTTTGTTAATTTTGTATATTATTTCATTATTATAATTGTGAATTTTTAAATAAATGTTAACACATTTAAACCAGAAAAGATATACATTAGTTTAAAAAAATATCTTTATTCAGGCTAAGCACTTTTGTGAAGGTATCATAATCATAGGTTTATTAATTAATCTTCCTAATTTTGTTCTTATATTGTAATTATTTGTTATTTGTAAAATTTACATAAAGTTAAATTTCTAATTTTTATTCAAATTTATGTAAATGTTCTTACAGGGATAATTTTTTAGACAAAGAGATGCTGGCTTCTTTTTTATTGGTAACACGTCTTTGGCTATAGATCAAGCCTCCTTAATCTTTCTCTTTCTATTATTTCTTTCAGTGCACACAATATCTATTTTGAAAACATCAAATTCATGGCCTGACTGCAGACCATGCTCCAAAAAAGTGCATTTTTTTGCCCTGTTATATAAGTAGTTGTGTTGGACTGGTCTTGTAGATGGATTTACTCTTGTTTCTTCTCCACAATATGCAATTCAGCAATTAGTATTTTTGTGCTTGAATTTATAGATCACTTGGGCACAGCCTCCTTAGCTAGTTTATCTTTAGAATTATTCAATAATTTGTTTAACAAGGGAGGTAACCAGAAATGTTTTGTAGTTTCTGAGCCATCACTGACACATATAAAAGGCTAGTCCACTTTTTCTCATTGGAGCAGGGTTATACTGGGTTCTTTATTTTATTGTAAAATTTTTCTATCATGGAATTAATTTTCCTGGGATTATATCCCATGTTTTTTAGATTTTTTGTGTATGCATCTATATTGTTTCTCTGATCTGATTCAAATTTACATAGTTTTAAACTTCTGTAGAGAAAACCTTTAAGACCTGCATACTTATTAAGGATTTAGGATGGATGATTTTTATGATGTTTGTGGAATTTAGAGCCATTTTGTAGTTCAAAATATTTAATAAAATATATTCTTTTTACTTATTTTCAGTTACAAACTAGAAATTATTAAATAAATAAATATGAAAATGTAAAGTCATGCACAAAAAATTGCATTAAAGATCACATGTATCCAAAAGATATATTCATTATTAGTATGTAAAAAAAAAATCCTGCAAATCTGCCTTTCTTAATAAAGTACATGTTTTTTTTTATATTAATTTTCAATTACAATTTAGAAATTATTAAACAAAGAAATAAAAAGTTGAGATCAAAAATTTGCATAGAGATCACATGTATCACAAAGATACATTCAGTTTGACTTTATGTTGAAATGCAAAAAAAGCTAAAAACAATGCAAGTTTGCCTTTATTATATTTATGCAATAAAATATATATTTTATTTGTTTCCAGTTACAATCTAAAAATTAATTTCACAACTACATCAACACTGATTTGGGAGGTCACAGATATGGTTTACTATTGAACAGCACACATTTATAAAACATATATTATAACAACAGTTTAAATACTATGGTTTAACATTAATCATATAAAATGCATAGCTAATCATCACCTTGAATGTAGGCACTTAATATATCATATTTAAATACAAGTATAGTATACATACTTAAGCTGAATGTAATTAAAAAGAATTTATATCCAGACATTCAATCTCCCTTCAGTCATCCACTCCATCTACAACTGATACACATAACAACATACATGTGAAAAAGATAAATGACCTCCAATATATGTATTTTGTGCTGAACCAGCATTCATCACTTGATCTGGATTATCATCTCCAACTGATGAAAGCTGGTTCAGCACAAAATTCACATATTGGAGATCATTTATCTTTTCCCCATGTATATGGTTATGTGTATCGGTTGTATAAGATGGAATGGATGACTAAAGGGAGTTTCAAATTTTGGGTTTAAGTCCCATCTATTTGCACTTAATGTACTTAATGGCTCAAATATAAGTGGAATTTTGTAATAAAAAATTGTATATTTATTTTTAAGTGTTGCAAATTGATTTTCTTTGCAGAGTATAGTCTATTTAATGCAACACACCAATCTAAACCAGTTTGTCACTTTTGTAAGTAGTCTGAAAGCACTTGAAAAGTGATGGGTTTTAACACCTTTGTCACACCCCAGTTCTAGGTCTGCAAAAAAGAGTCATTTTTTAATTGAGATATTAAAAAAAAATTATATGAAGTAAGATTGAATGAATATGGCTGACAGATAAGCTAGATCATACTGAGTTTAATTAAAAAGTGTTTCACATTCAAGGATTTGAGAGATGACACTTTGTTGGGGTAGAGCTTGCTCTCTTTTATTTGTTACAAAACATGATGTTTACATTTTGCTGCATCACATAAACATTTCAGAACTTGCAGATAAAATGCCTGATTGTTACAAACTAATTTTGAGAGAAAAATGCCATTTGCAGAAAAAAAAATCAGCATTGTTTTGACTTTGGATTTTACTTGCAATGCTTTTTAGTGATGTGATAAATTTAACATTTCAATTAAACCAATCACAAACTTGTATTTTTATGAGATCAGCTTGCTCATTGCCCATAATCTCTTTCAAGCATTACAACTTTTTTTCTTGTTGTTTTCTGTAAATGAAAACAGAATTTTATACTGACAAACTTTTCAGCCATTATAAAAAAATGGACAAATCTGCAAAATGCACTTTTAAAAAAATGTGCTACATGGTCCCATGATTTTGCATGGTGATGTTATTTGGAATTTTGATGCAGAAGAGTTTCTGCAAGATGTATATAACAGAAGTATATACTACAACTGGTGTGCAAACCAGAGAATGATTCTGATTATTTTGGGGTCCCCTCTCATAAGTAAGAATATTTAAGAAAAGTTTGTACATCTCTTAGATTAACCATGATTTCCACTGGGTTAATTAAATGTAATATTTAAAATAATTTTATTGTTACTATTGTATAACTTTTTTTTCCATTCATATATAATCTTTACATTTAGTCAAAATGCTTTCTTTATACATTTATAACATAAATTCTTATTTCAGATATTTTATTTATATATTTATTCCTCTTTATACATATACAATAACATCACTTTTTTTCACACAGTCTATTTAAATAGAAACAATCAATTTCAAGAACATTAAGTAAGTTGAGGTATGTATAATAATTAGTTATATATTATTCTTTTACAGAGACGATAAAAGATTTTAATATATTATTATCCTAGTAGTTATTCATAATGAATATAACCACTCTAACTCAGAAGAGAAGAAAGTGAAAGTTGATAAAGATCATTGAAAATGAGAAAAAAAAGAGAAAATCAATCAAATTTGATATATGTATATATAAATAATTCAAGGGTGTACATGTTGTACTAAAAGTACAATCCTAATAATAAAGTTAGGACAGAGAAATGAATGATATCAAGAGAGGCAAATAATAATATTATAATAACCTAAGTAAAGTAAAAATAAGAGACAATATTATGGTAACTTAAGTAAAATAAAATAAAAAAGTGAAGAGAAATTAAGCAAACAAACAAAAAGAAAAAGACAGAAACTAATATTTAGGTGAGAAATAGCAATTAGTCTTGGCTGACTCAACATTTACCCCAAAAGGCAGCAGGAAGTATACTTATTGTGTATAAGCAACCCATTATACTTTCAATAAAAAAAAAATCTATATATTTTTTTATTGCAATTAAATGTAAATTTGTAAGTGTATATTTTAAGTTCTCAATTATGGGACAGGACAAAACAACCAGGTAATCAACTGTACAACTAACCATTAACAAATATTTATCATTAGGACCAGACTACTAATACACTTCTTTTAAGTTGGCAACTTCTCATTTTTTTGTTGCTTCAATTAATAAATATGCATCTATTGATTTGAATCATAGATAAGCAATGGTAGAATTGAGATAAATTTTTGAAAATTTTTGATTATAAGATACTATAAAAATACATAGTATTGTGAAGATGAATTAGATGACCATAAAAGTTTTTTATTTCACTTAGATAGAATAGTAAATATAAAGATCAATAGATAGATATATACATTTAAAGCTTTTATTTATATGAATGACATCAAATAGCAAAAAAAAAATAGTGTCACAATTGGCAAACAGATACTGCATTGCCACCTGGTGATAATTGATTTTTATTAAATACAAAAGAAATTTGCACTATACCACTGTCAAAACAAGTAGAGACTGAATTTTATCCACTTTTAAAACCTTGAAAAAGATGTATAATTCCCAAAATGCATATTTCATGCTGAACCAGCACTCATCAGTCGACCCAGATCACATTCTCTTACACATATCTCTATCATTGTTCAGTATATGTAGATAGGGAATTACTACAATTTAATTAATAAGTGTCAAACTTTCTGCCCTGACAACTTTGAAACAAAGCACTTGATGTATTTGTCTGAAGTTTTGTAATGATGGTATATTATAAGATGTGATATGTTGGACTATTTCCATCATTTATGAGTAAATGTTGAATGTATAGAAAATTTTAAACTTTATTTAAACTTTTCAAATACAAACAACTTATTAATAGTAACACACAAATAGACAATACAGGTTAGTAATTACACAATGTTTCGAGTAGTATTATTCTCCACTCTTCTTCAGGTGTTGCTGGCCTATATGCACAGTGACAATATTCGCTTAGAAGTTGAACTCGCACCTTTAGATTCTTGTATATCTAATTTAAGGCAAATGCTCTACCAACTGAGCTATTCTGTCAAAGGCAACATATAGTAGAAAATTGATATATTTATAAATGAGGGTTGGTTCAAATCCTCCTGAGTCCTTCAATTTTTTTTTTTTAACAAGTCTAATTATTTTTTCATAAGAGCAAGATTAATTAGAGGCTTCCATACATTGTGTATTGCCACACTGGGTTGACTTATAGAATTATTTACCATTGTCATATGAGCAGCTTCCTTGAATTTCTTCTATGCATTTTTCCCTCTTTATCCAATATTTTTGTATTTTCCCACTTAAGCATGTAGTCATTAGTACATACATGATCTGCTATGGTAGACACATCTGTTTTTTCTCTTTTAACCATTAGTTTGTGTTCCTTCAATCATTGTTCAACAGGGCGACAGGTCTCACCAATGTATTTCCTTCCACATTCACATGGTATTTCATAGATGCAGTTTTTGTTTTTCAGCATTTCCAGTTTAGGCTTAGTAAAAGTAAGCATTCTTCAAAGTGTGGTATGACTTTGGAAAGCAGTTCTAATATTATATTGACTGCAGATTCTCTTTAGTTTGTCCGCCATTTTTGGTATGTATGGATACACTACCGTACCAATAACTGTTCTCTCTTTTGGTGTCCCTTTGTGCTGTCTCTTGAAGGTTTTTCTGATGACTGCTGATGGATAACCATTCTTCATAAGCATTCGTTCTATGTGAATCTTTTCCTTTTCCAAATCACTGGTTTCTGAACAAACCTTGTTTGCTCTGTTCCATAGTGATAGTACAATTCCTTGTTTAGTGCTTCTTGTATGATTGGATGTTGGCATTCTTGGATATTCTTGTGACAAGACTCCCTCAGAGCAAAGTAAAAACAACAGTGTATAGGAAACCAATGCACACTGGCAAATACTTGATATATACATCCAATCATACAAGTAGCACTAAACAAGGAATTGTACTATCACTATGAAATAGAGCAAACGAGGTTTGTTCAGAAACCGGTGATTTGGAAAAAGAAAAGATTCACAAAGAACCAATGCTTATGAAGAATGGTTATCCATCAGCTGTCATCAGAAAAACCTTCAAGAGACAGCACAAAGAGACACCAAAAAAGAGAACAGTTATTGGTATGGTAGTGTATCCATACATATCAGGAATGGCGGACAAACTAAAGAGAATCTGCAGTCAATATAACATTAGAACTGCTTTCCAAAGCCATACCACACTTCGAGGAATGCTTACTTCTACTAAGCCTAAACTGGAAATGCTGAAGAACAAAAACTGCATCTATGAAATACCATGTGAATGTGGAAGGAAATACATTGGTGAGACCTGTTGCCCTGTTGAATAACGATTGAAGGAACACAAACTAATGATTAAAAGAGAAAAAAACAGATGTGTCTATCATAGCAGATCATGTATGTACTAATGACCACATGCTTAAGTGGGAAAATACAAAAATATTGGATAAAGAGGAAAAAATGCATAGAAGAAAATTCAAGGAAGCTGCTCATATGACAATGGTAAATAATCCTATAAGTCAAACCAGTGTAGCAATACACAATGTATGGAAGCCTCTAATTAATCTTGCTCTTAGAAAAAAATAAAAATAATTAGACTTGTTAAAAAAAAAATTGAAGGACTCAGGAGGATTTGAACCAACCCTCATATATAAATATATCAATTTTCTATTATATGTTGCCTTTGACAGAATAGCTCAGTTGGTAGAGCATTTGCCTTAAATTAGATATACAAGAATCTAAAGGTGCGAGTTCAACTTCTAAGTGAGTATTGTCACTGTGCATATAGGCCAGAAACACCTGAAAAAGAGTGGAGAATAATACTACTCAAAATGTTGTGTAATTACTAACCTGTATTGTCTATTTGTGTGTTATTATTAACAAGTTGTTTGTATTTGAAAAGTTTAAATAAAGTTTAAAATTTTCTATACATTCAACATTCACTCATAAATGATGGAAATAGTCCAACATATCACATCTTAAAGCACTTGATGGAATTATATTAATAATTTTTTATTAATCATTTATTAGACTAGAGATTATCCATTTAATAAATAATATTTCTGTAGTGTAATTTTTACTGCACCACCCCCATGTAAGGTAGGAACTGGTTTCTATCCATTTTAAGACATTGTCAAGGGGTGTAATCAAAAACATAAGACTAAAGAGATGCACATTTTATGCTGATCCAGCTCTCATCTGTTGGGCCGAATCACATTGTCTTACACATACCTTTATTATTGTTGTTATTGTTCAGTATATGTAGATAAGAATTTCTACAGTTTAACTAATAAGTGTAAAACTTTCTGGCCTCACAACTTTGAAACAAACCACTTGATGAAAGTATAGTCATTCATTAGACTAGAGATTACCCAATTAATAAATAATTAGGAACTGGTTTCTATCTACTTCAACACATTGTGGAGGGGTATAATCATAAACATATGACCCAAGACATGTAAAAAAGATTTATGATCTCCAATGTACCCATTTCATGCTGAATCAGCACTCATCAGTTGGCATAGATTACATTTTCTTACATAAATTTTTATCATTATATATATAGATGCCAAATGCAGATAATTCAGGTTTATGCCCCAACAAGTTCTCATAGTGATGAAGTTATAGAAGATTTTTATATGGATGTACAAAAGGCTTTTGATCAGAGTAAACAACATTTTAAAACTGTTATGGGAAACTTTAATGCTAGAATTGGTAAACAAATGAAAGATGAAAATGCTATAGGTAGTTTTGGTTATGGTAATAGAAATGAGAGAGGACATAGACTTGTGGAGTTTGCAGAAAAAGAAAAACTTTATATTATGAATTCTTTTTTTGAGAAAAATGTTAAAAGGAAATGGACATGGAAGCATCCAAATGAAAGTACAGCAGAATTGGATTATATTTTGACTAACTGAAAATACATATTTCAAGATTGTAATGTTCTCAATAAATTTAACACAGGAAGTGATCACCGATTAGTAAGATGTAAGATACATGTTAATGCAAAACTAGAGAGACAAAAATTATTAAGAAAAACATTTACAGTTGATATTCCTAATCTTCAGAAACATTCTAATGAATTTAAATTAGAACTTACAAATCAGTTTCAAGTATTAGTAGATTTTGAACATGATTCAGATTTGAATGACCTTAATAGGAAAATAAGCAATACACTTTTAAAAACTGCAACAAAAATAGCTGGTAGAAAAAAGCAGCAATTGACCAGTAAAATTTCTACTGAGACTAGAGGATTTATGAAGAAAAGAAGGAATATGAGGATATACAACAATGATACATTAAAAAAGATTGAATATTTCAAATTTTGTAAAACGGTGCGGAAAAGAGTTGAAAATGATATAAAAAAGTGTAATTGTGAACTAGCAAGGAAAGCTGTAGAAGATAATAGAAGTCTAAAGAGTGTAAAACAACATTTTGGTATTGGTAGGAAATTTATATCTGCAATAAGAAAAAAAGATGGCATTATTACTAAAAAGAGAGATGACATTATAAAATGTGTAGAAGACTTCTATCAAGAATTATATAGTAATAAAGAACAAGTTCTTCCTATACATATTATATCTTCCAAATTGCCCAGAATTTTAAATGAAGAAGTGAGACATGCAATTAAAAGTATGAAGAAAGGAAAGGCTCCAGGTAATGATGGAATTGTAATTGATATATTAAAAGAAGCAGGTGAAGAAATAAATTTTTTTTTAGCAAAGTTATATACCAAATGTCTAAATGATAAAGATATACCAGATGATTGGAAGAATGCAGTATTAATATTAATATTTAAAAAAGGTGATAAAGAAGATATTAGAAATTACAGACCTATCAGTCTTTTATCAGTTTTATACAAAATTTTTACTAAAATAATTACAACTCATCTACAGAAAACACTGGATTTCCACCAACCAAGAGAACAAGCTGAATTTAAAAGTGGTTTTAGTACAGTAGATCATATCCAGATATTGAGAGAAATTATAGAAAGGACAAATGAATATGAGTTGCCATTATGCTTAGGATTTGTAGACTATGAAAAGGCATTTGATTCTATAAACATTTCTTCAGTGATTAAAGCATTGGATCATCAAGGTGTAGATCCAGGATATTGTCATATTTTAAAGAATATTTATAAAAATGCAACAGCAACAATTAGATTACATAATGATAGTAGGAAAATCAACATTGAAAACGGTGTAAGACAGGGTGACTCCATATCTCCAAAACTTTTTACAGCAGTGCTGCAAGAAGTATTTTGTGGATTAAATTGGGAAGCTAAAGGAGTGAAAGTAAATGGCGATTATTTAAATCATTTGGATTTTGCAGATGATGCAGTTGTGTTTGCAAATAATGCTTTAGAGCTACAGGAAATGTTGCAAGAGTTATCAGATGAAAGTAGGAAAGTAGGACTAAAGATAAATGCTAAAAAGACTAAAGTAATGTTTAATAGATTTTCTCACAATATGAAAATAAAGATTGATTATGATGAGTTAGAAGAAGTTAACAGTTACAAATACTTTGGTCAGATTATTAATACAGATGGAAATATAATGGATGAAATTAGTCATAGAATTAAACTTCGTTGGAGTGCTTTTGGTAGAAATAATTTGATATTAAAAAGAAATATGCCTATGTGTTTGAAAAGAAAGGTTTTTAATAAATATGTTTTGCCAGTTCTTACTTATGGATATGAGACTTGGACACTTAATAGAAGTAAATACAGAGACTTCAGACCACTCAAAGAAATATGGAGAGATGCATGTTGGGAATAACAAGAAGGGATCGAAAACACAATGTATGGGTAAGAGAACAAACAGGTGTTACTGACCTCATTGAAAAAATTAAAAGACTGAAGTGGAGTTGGGCTGGACATATTGTTAGAAGAGATGATAACAGATGGACAATTGGAATTTTAAACTGGATTCAAAGAGATTATAAAAGATCCAGAAAGAGACCACATGTGAGATGGATGAATGAAATAAGAAAGTGTGCAGGGGTGATGTGGAGAAGAGAAGCTAAAGATAGGAAAAGATGGATTGAACTTGGAGAGACCTTCATCCTGCAATGGATTGATAATGGTTGATGATGATGATGATAGATAGATAGGGAATTACTATGGTTTAATTGATAAATGTCGAACTTTCTGCCCTCACAACTTTCATACAAACAACTTGAGGTAAGTATTTTATTAATCATTCAATAACTGAGTCAACTGATGAGTGTTGGTAAGGCACAAAATGTGCATCTTGGGAATCATACAACTTTTTCACATACTTTGGTCATATGTTCATGATTACAACTCTCCACAAGATATTAAAAGCAGATTGAAAACAGTCTCTACCTTGCATGAAATTGATGTAGTGAAAATAACACTACAGAGATATTATTTATTAAATAAATAATCTCTAATCTAATGAATGATTATTAAATTTAATAATATTATTAAATAAAACACAGAAAAGTTTTAGAAATTAATTGAATAAACAATGTACCTAAAAAAACATTTTTTTTTTAAAGAAGGAAAGAACTAATTGTGTGACGGTGTATACAGAAAAATTACCATTTTAAATTAATACAATCTTTCCATAATAATAAAGTATATAGATAAAAGGACACTTTTAAAAATATTATAAAAAATAAAAATAAAAAATAAGTCATTTTTAAAAATAATATACCAAATAAATTTTAAAAACTCACAGTGGAAATAAAAAATAAGTATTACTTATAAAAAGATAACAAGAGTTACGGATAAACATCAACAAGACTAAAATTATAAATAAAAAGATTATTATTATATGAGAAACCAGAGGAAGTTATTATGGCAAAAATAGTAAAATCTATTTACAAACCTAGTTGAAATTCATAAGCAAGTCTAGTAAAAATAAGACTACGCACAACATTTATTAATTTAAAACCTGAGGCTATGGTACCTACGAACATAATTTTGATTGGATCTAAATTTAGCCAATATATATATATGTATATTGCAAGCCATCTAAAAGTAAAAACAGATCATTCTATAACTGTATGTTACAGAAATATCAATCAAAAACAATGTCAGTAGGAAAGAACCTGAAGTACCGATTATTTTTATTATAAATTGCTTAAATGTAATTTATTAAAAAAAAGTTAACTATTTGTTACTTAAATAATTTTGTAACCAGATCTCTCCAAGTTTGTGCAGTTTCTTTGATCTATAGGTTCTCTTTTTCACATCACACTGACAATATGCTTTCCTTTATTTATCCATCTTTAATGTGACCTCTTCCTAGGGCTTTACAATCTTTTGGGATTTAGTTTAAGACTTCACCATCTATTATTATCTCTTATAGTTTCTTTTAATATTAAATATAAAACAGTTTAAATGATTTTTTTCTTTTTTTTTTTTTTCTCAGCTAGATAATCAATTAAGTAAAAAGTTGAAGGAGACAACAAGTATTTACTGGCATCGTTAACTAAGAATCACTAATTAGTAAATTTTTAAATACACAAAAGAATATGTAAAATGAAACGATAATTTACTTCTCAATGAGAAATTGCAAAGAAATTTATTAGAAAGAAAAGGAACCTATAAAAATTTATTATTTACAATTACTCAAAAACATTTAAATAATTTATAGAGTATATGAGCACAGACTTTTACACGACCCACCCCTCTCCAATCTATCTAATAACACTGATACACTTAAACACATATATGTTGAAAAGATAAATAATCACCAATGTACGTATTTCATGCTAAATCAGATCAGTTGGTCCAGATTATCATCTCTACACATATATACTATAAGTGCTTAGATATATATTAAGATAGACAATCCTCATACTTTAATGGACAGGTTTCAATCTATTCCACACTCCAACTCTTCAATTTTCAGATTTTCAATTGGATGGACGTTTGAAGAGTTGGAGTGTGGAATAGTTTAAAATCTGTCCATTAAAGTATGAGGATTGTCTATCTTAATATATAACTGAGCACTTATAGTATATATGTGTAGAGATGATAATCTGGACCAACTGATGATTGCTGGTTTAGCATGAAAGACTAATATTGATGATTATTTATCTTTTCAACATATATGTGTTTAAGTGTATCAGTGTTATTAGATAGATTGGAGAGTGGTGGATCGTGTGAAAGTCTGTGCTCATATACCCTATATATTACATATATATAGACACAGGTATACAATAAGCCTGTGTTTCAGTTATTAAATAATTTATGTAAAATATAAATATGAATTATTTTACTAATTAAAAAATAAAATTATTAAAGTTTTATTTTAAACACACACACATAAAAAAAAGATATTTAAATCTTTTTTCTTAATAGGAATTTTATTAATGGTATAATGCATTAATATTGCTTCGAGATATTTGCCAAAAGAAAATAATATATCATGTGACCTTTACCTTTTACTGACCTAAAAAATTAAATTGTACATTGATTTTGAAAATATTTACCTGTAAAATTATTGTATGTATAATAATCACAGGTCAACATATATATAACATGTGACATCAAGTTTGATAATTATCACAATCGCTGAACTAAATATGACAATAATTTTCTATTCATTGTGAAAGACAATAGTAAAATAAAACATTTTTAAAAAATAGTATTGTCTTTTTTGACTGACAATTTGATCAGTTGAGTGATCACGTTTATTTTACTATATGATAACTCAAACTTGAAAACAATTTTTTACAAGTAGGTCAAAGTTATAAACAAAAACAAAGCAAAGAATAATTAATAATAAACTGATGTAGGTAGAATATAATAGAAAAAAATAAATAGTAATAATGAAACTACTTTTACTTTTAATAATTATAACAATCCTCATTTTTATTCTAATGCTTCCTTTATCACTAAAAAATAAGCCACATGCGGTCAAAGAATTATGTATAGAAAAATATAAAATAGCTGTTGTGATGTAATGATAACATTAAAATAAGAAAAATGCAATATTTCACGATTTTCCGTTTCGGTACTTACGTTTTAGTTCGGGGGCGGTAAAATTTTAGTTTTCATTAAAATCATTATAATTATTTATGATTGCTAAATATTTGATAATACGTTTTATTTAATTAATTAAGTAAATTTAACTTTCAAAGATGAGTTGTTGAAAATCTCTAGAGTATTTTTATATATAGTATACATTTTTTATTAACTTTTAGCTGCCATTGACCTACCTATGCTTTAAAGATGGCCTTTCGCCACGTAAATAAATTGACATTAATACAAAAAGTGGAGTTATTTACGACTTTGTTAAAAATGATTCTTTACATCTTTGACAGTTAAATTTACTTAACTAATTAAATAAGCAATATCAAATATTTAGCAATCACAAATAATCATAAGTAATGAAGTCTAAAATTTCACCGCCCGGAGTACTCGGTATACTAAGAACCATAGTTTCCTTCGGTGTTTCTACAGTGGAAGAATAAAAGAGCTATAGATTTCTGGATTAATTCTCAACTCAATACATTTATTTTTTTAAAAATCTTAGTTTAAGCAACTAGAGACTGAACTTGGTGTAGTTTTGTACAGTGGTGGAGTACTCAACTTATCAATTCAGTTCTTGAAAGTCACATGACCTCCCAAGCAACTAATCCCTTAATTATTGAAATGAGATTGCTGTGTTAATCTGCCCCGATTGGATGTTTAAATGCCATTTGATCTCTAGAGCAAATGATCATAAGATTAATCATAACAATGTGGATATTTCATAACAAGTCGTGGTATGGGGGTAGTGCAACAGTGAAATGAAGCACTCAGTAACTAAAGGTTACTGGATTGATTCCCAGATGAAGGCAGTAAAAATTAAAAATGTTTAAATTTGGTTAATAAAATAGAAATTCCTGTACTTAGTTGATCACTTCGTTATTTAACAAGAATTGATCTTACACATTGTATTATTAATATAATATAAATTAAACTCAGTAATTATACTGTAATAAATTTGCGCATTCATATAAAGACTTCTTTATGGGAAAATTTCAAAAAATCATATTGATTAAATCCTTAAATGTATTTTTGATGGAGAACAATCTCTTTAAAATATAAATGTTAGAATGATAATATGTTAAATAAATGTATAGTAAATGGTCTAATTACAGGGATTGGCAAACTTTTTAACATGAAGAACCATTGTGTTTAAATCCCCCCTCCCTTAAAGAGCCACTAAGATAAATGTACCCCACCCAGACTTCCATTAAAGAGGCATAAGGAAAGAAGTGAAAACTATACACATTTCTGAATGGTTATGAATATATTTGACCATTTATTTTAGTAGTAGAACATAATAATATCTGTACACTACCTAATGAAAATAAAAAATTATCTTTAAAATAAATAAATAAAAACAAAAAAATATCTTGACAGATTGATTTATTCACAAATTTCTGATATTTAAATATTCATCATATACAATAATTACTATTTTAGAAGGGATTTGAATTCAGATTTTCAAGCGCTCTACAGCTATCGACTCTATTTTAAACAAATAATATACATGACCACATACATGTGAAAAAGATAAATAATCTCCAATATACATATTTCATGATAAACCAGCACTCATCAGTTGGTCCAGATTATCATCTCCCACACACACACACATATATAATCAATGTTCACTTTATATTCAGATAGCAAATTCTCAAACTTTAATGGGCAAGCTTCAATCTTCTCCACCCTCCAACTCTTCAGCCATCCATATCATTGAAAATCTGATGATGGAACACTCAAAATCCTTTTTGATGTCAATATTGTTGTCATATTCATGTTGACTTTAAGTGGCTCTGACTACTCATGTATAGGAATTTGAGTGTTCCATCATCAGATTTTCAATGATATGGATAGATGAAGAGTTGGTGGATAGAGAAAAATAAAGCGTAACCATTAAAATATGAAGATTTGCTATCTGAATATAAACTGAGCAGTGATCATATATATATATATGGGAGATGATGATTAGGACCAACTGATGAGTGCTGGTTCCCCACTAAATATATATACTGGATATCATTTATCTTTTTCACATTATGCAGACATGTGTATTGGTTGTATAAGATAGAGTGAATAGTTGTAGGAAGCTTGAAAGTCTGAATTTAAATCCCTTCTATATAGACAAATATAATTGACTTAAATAATAATTACTCTTCTAAAATAAGACTGAATTCAAGAAATAATGTTCTGATGCACATTTTTTCTCTCCTAGAGATATCAAAATATTTATTTACAAATTTCAAGAGGACATAAAAATGTGTTTATGTTTATCACGATAAAAAGAGCCATGAGATTGGAATCAAAGAGCGACACTTGGCTCACGAACTGTAGTTGGCCAATCCCTGGTCTAATATATTGTTATTCTAACAATTTACCTTTTGAATAATGTGCTCTGTATTGGAAATGCATTTAAGAATATAATTAATAAGGACTTTTAACATTTTTCCTCCATGCAAGAAGCATTTTTTATATTAAAGCACAAAATTATTACATTAATATTACAAATAATATATATAGCAGTCTCATTAATAAATATAATCTAATACTACAATATTTTAATTTTGATTTGCTTAAATATTTATTTCCACAAAAAGATATTGCATCTGCTTATTTGATAGTCACATGATAATATAAATACGTGGGATATTTTCATTTGAATTGGTTAATTCAAAATAGGGAATATTAATGATAAAAACATTTCTTTTGATAGAAGAGAAATAATACTAAACAATACTGTTTTTATTTATACACTTATGACCATGGTTATTTAAGCAGCAATGTTTATAAAATTTTGTTTGCTTATCTATCTCTCAACGCAAATCACTGAATAATTTTAATTAGTAAAATAAAATAAACAAACTCAAGATAAACAAAGACCAAATTAATATAGATATAATAATAAGTGTTTAATTGGGATTATAGTATAATAAAATTACACTACTTACTTTTAAGCATTGTTATATTAACACAAACAATCTATGAGTATTAATATTGTATTATAAAGTATTTATTTATTTAATGTGTGAATTTGTACAGTTTAAGTATTAAGAATATATATTATACTTGTATTTAAATAATTTCTAGATTGCAATTTTTATCTTACTTTGCAATGCAAAATTTTTTGTAATCAAGTAAATATAAGTTATGAATTTAATTTTGTATTGTCCTTTTATTTCAATTAATCTTTTTAAAGAATTAAGTTATATTTAAAATATGTTAATGAATTGTGTATAATTTTGTTCATTTAATATTATTTTAAACTGAAATTTTCTTAAATATTCTCTTTAAGGCAATAAGTAGTATGATAATATTATTGAGTATTTTTTCATTCTCCCATCAGAAGAATTTGAATGGTTTTGTTCATATCCATAAAATGTACTAATTCTAAAAGGATCAGAAATTAATATTTGAGAACTTACTTCTTGCAAATAGGTTACATGACAGGTTTATCAGTGCTGGGATATTCAATACAATCTATAAATGATTTGAAAATTAAATAATTGGGCATGGCTAAAGAGTAACAAAGATAAAAAGGTTTTAATTTTATTTAGTATACAAAGCCAATGTCTCCCTTAAGAAATCTTATTTTTCTCTAGCACTCTACCATAATCTGAAATGTATATATGATATAATATTCCTCATCTTCATTTATCTCAGTATGTTATCTGCCAGATTAATCTTAATTAAAGAGGTGTCTGCAATTAAAAATAATCTAGTATAATTATCATAATAAATTAATATTATTATTTAAGCAATATCATTTTCTAGAGACAGAATAAAATAACACTGTAATATTTTCTACATGTTACATAGAAGATTCAGTTTGATTTTAGATGAGATTTTTAACGAGGGATTAATCATATTAAATGAAGAGAAGCTGCAGGTGATATTACTACTACTTCTATTATTATTATTATTATCATCATCATTGTTATTATTATTATTTAGCATATGGATTTTTTGATAGTTTAACAATTAACAAAATATTATAAAGAAAACTTTAGAGATATGAAAAGAGATTTACTAATGGCTTTAATAAATTCTTTAATTTTGTCACTATATCCATAGATTTAGCATCTGTTAACTATGTAGTTCATAATTTGTGTTTGTTTACAGTTATATAGATCAATGGTTAATACATTTTATTTATGAAGCAGATTTTTAAAATAATTATGGATTGTCCTAAATCTGTTGATGAGACTCCATTTTTATTTAGGAAGAACAAATCCAACTGGTTTTATTGTTGGATCTGGAAAAAGAAATTTGTTAGATCACCATAAAAATTATACTTTTTATGCTATAACTCTTTGATTCCAGATTCTTGATTGAACATTCAAAAGGGTGATCTTTATTTGAAATGAGTTTTAGATTGTGAAATTTTATCTTGAGTTATTGGAAGATCTGATCTGCTTAATAATTTATAATATAATTTTGTGAGCAATTTCTCTTCTGCCTTCTGGTGGAAGAATCTGTTAAGGAACAGAAAGCCACTACAAAGAAATAGACTATGTGTATCAATAATATTCCTTATAATATTTAACTGAGTATTCAGATATTTAGCACATGGGAATTTTTCTTCAAACAGGAACACAATATCCACTACAGAATATACTAGTGCTAAAAAAGCTCTGTGAAAAAAAAAAAGAATCACAATCCCAAATAGTACCAGTGAGCTTTCCAGCAAAAACAAAAATTTGAATCACAATCCCAAATAGTACCAGTGAGCTTTCCAGCAAGATTATTACCAAAAATAAATTTTTTACCTAACCCCTTGCTAAATGGGGGAAATAATTTAGATTATGATCCAAGGTTACATTTAAATAATTTGAGGTAGGGTTACGTTTTAGTCTATTATTAAAAAATGTTATATTCAGATTATGAGATGATTCTTTGTTGCTTAGATAAAATTTGAGCATTCCATCTTTATTGGATTAGCAATAAGGCCTAAGTATTGGAAAATTTCCAATCTTTTCAAATCTTTATTGAAAATGTTTCCTATTTCAGGAAAAGATTTCTTTTGAGAAATCAAAGCAATGTAATCAGCAGAAAGAATCTGTTTCAAGAAAATACTGATGAATATATTAAATAAAGTAGATGAGAGAACTGAACCCAGAGGAAGACTATTCTGTAAAATTTGCTAACTTCTATGATTATCATTTAGTGTCACTTGAATTTTTCTATTGGATAGCATTTTGTCAAGTGAATTAATGGTTTGTCTGCATTTAAGAATTTTGAAATTTTTTTAAATGTACTATTTTTTCAACCAGAATCTTAAACTGCTGCTAGATTAATAAGGGTCATACAAAGTTGTTAAAAAGAGAAACATTCACAATCCTTAAAGGTAGATGGCTTTCACATATTAGAAAAATTCTAGTAATATGATTATTTCAAGAAGATTATAAGATCATATGATCACTATTCTTTACACTTTGTACGAGCTGTTTTTTACAGGGGCAAAACTCTCCATTCAGTAGTGCCACTCAGTGCAAACCAGAGAAATCAATACATTCAAGAAGGTTTGTGTATAAAATCCCTATCTAGTGCCTATTCATCCAATATCCCAAGAGTAGGTTTCAGCTTGTGGCATTCATCAGTGAGGAGTCTTGAGTCTGAGAGCACTGCAAACTAGAAGCAGTGATCTCAGATCCAAACCGCAAGCTAGAAACTAGACTGGGGATATTGGATGAGTAGGCACTAGGTAGAGATTTTATGCACAAATCTTCCTATATCCATTGATTACTCTGACTTGAACTGAGTGACTTTATACTGTATGGAGAATTTTGTCTCTGTGAAAAAGATTATAATATTGGATATTTTTGGATCATTTCTGGGTTTATTTGGTTTTAAGACTACTATAGTATTGTTTTTATGCCAAATGTTTAAAATAAATTCTATAGAAATAATACCATGTTTTGATTTAAATTTTATTTTTTTTAGAAACTCTGTAAGTATGGTCTTGCATCGGTGGCTGAGAGGTAAGCATGACTGCTTTGCACTTGCAGGCAGTTGCCCAGGTTGCGGGTTCGCGTCCCGGCCAATGCTATGACAGTTAAAAAAAACAACTCTGTAAGTATGACATTTGCTACAGGCACTTTTCTGATTTAAAACAACCAAGGGCAAGTTTCAGTTTATCAACATCTACAGATTTTATCAGATTGATATTAGTGGAACTTTCATGGAAGAGAAGCTTCCCAATTTAGCTCTAATGTTGCCTTTTCTCATTCTATCAAACTAGTGTTTAGAAAGCTGACATTAAGATTGGCAATCTCAATACCAGCAACAAAGTTAACTTTCTAGAGATACTCTGATATCCACCAAGCTTTCATAAAAATGTTCAATTCCTAAGATTAGATTTTGTAAAGTTTTGCTTTTCTATGGTTTCTCTCCACTTTTTTTTTTCTGGCATCATCCAGTGACTTTACAAATTTGTCAACAATTTCTGGATCATTAGATCTTGGAATGGATTGCTTTCAACATCGATAAAGAATGGGACTTTCTGTCAGCTATTATTATGCATTTATTAAACTTATCACACCAAAAAAGAATTGGGAAGATTCTATTCATATTCATTTCAAGATATGCAGTATTGCCTCAGTTAGGTTTCCTTAAATTCCAATTTGGGACAGAATACCTTTAATTATAGATATGTGGGTTCTAGAAGTGATTAGAATTAATTTATGTTAATTATGGAGAAAATTATCCAATATCAATAGCTTAACAGGTAATGATAAACTTATTTTTTTGATTGAAACAAAACTTAAAATGGGAATCTCTATTTGGTTGTATGAAATCTTTCTTTTTGCAGAGGCAAAATTCTCCATACAGCAATGCCACTTAGTGCAAACCAGAGTAATCAATGGATGCGGGAAGATTTGTGCATAAAATTCCTATTTAGTGCCTACTCATCCAGTATCTCTAGATTAGTTTCTAGCTTGTGGCTTTCATCAGTGAAAAGCCTTGGATGAGAGCACTGCACCTAGCTCTTAGGATGTAATGCAATTCTCCAGCAGCCACCTTTTTTTTTTCAGCTAACTATAAAGCTACTATTGTATGGAGAGTTTTGCCTCTGTGAAAAACAGATTGTGTAAGCCTAAAGAATGGTGATCATGTGATCTTTCTTTTTGCTTGGCATTATAAAGTGCATATTGTTTAAATCCATCTAATAGTTTAAAACTTGCTTGATCCTCATTTAAATATTTCTAAAGATATACTACCATTTAAATATATTTTCTATAATCACTTTTTCCAAAGGTACAAAAAGATTCAAAAGAGGATGTTGATGCCAATTTACATTGAAAGGTTTGTAAATATTGCATACATAATAATTATATATCCAAATTGTGCAAGGGGAATAAATTTTTTTTATCTATATTTGAAAAATTAGAACAAAAATGCCTTTATTATTATATCCTGAATTATCACCAATACTTATTTTGAATTATTTTCTACCACTTTGGTGAGTAATCTTCCACAAACCTTTCATTTAGGGATATTTAATAAAGTTAATAAAACCCTTTTCTAATTGTAACAAGGTACATAAAATGCTTGTAATATTTTTATTTTCAAAAATTGATGCTAAATTATTATTTTTGATGTTTAATTGGTTGCAGAAATGATAAAATTAGAAATATATATTTTCAGATATCAATATTATAATTAAACCAACAAATATATATAACAAACCCACCAGATTATTTGTGGTTTGGTGCAGTGATGGATTAGTAGATCCAAGAGCTTAAAATCTATAAATAACTTGATGTTTATGAAGCACAGTTACTCTGTGTCTTTTCTGGTATTTGAGCTTTTTACAAACCTCTAAGGAATAAACTACCTGACTATTTGTTTTATCAGATTCCGTTTATTTAAAAATGTTACTTTTTTAAATTAAAAAAAAAAAAAAAACTGAAATAAAGAAAGATTGTACATGTGACCCTGTTTATCTTGATTTTGTAAAATAGTCTATACTGCTTCGTTAAATGAAAGCATCATAGACCAAAAACTACCCAAAATAAAATAATTTTGCAAGATGCAAACTCACAAAAAAATGTACAAATGTTTATGAATACATTATTATCATATTACTTATTTAATGTCTGTGGGTCTTGGGGCAGTGCCTTGAGAACTAAAAGATTTTGGATTGAAGTCCAATCTTTTATTTCTGGTGTAAGAACATCAGAAAGATCTCCTGAGTAAGTCCCATTTGATTATTCTATATTTATATACAAATATCACTATTTGCAGGTTTGAAAAATAAATAAATTGTACTTACATTTCAAGTGAGTAATTAAAAATTTATCGAAAATGAATGAAATGTAAATATTATCTGTGATTTGAAAATACAATCAAGCATAAAAGAATATAATTAGAGCTTACTTTAAAAAATAGTTAACTTTGATAAAATCAAAAGCCACATTTGAAAAGGTATAAAAATGTTTGCTTATATAAAGATTTAACAGATATTTATTCAGATTAAATAAACTTAAGAATTACTGAATTCTATTGAGAATAGTAATTTATGGTATAAAATTGTTCAGCCAATAACATGTTGCCCACTATTTGGAGTCAGACATGCTTAAATTTGGAGGGAGAAATAGCAAATAGTATCAGACTTTTCACAAGACAAGCCAAAGTAGTGGAAAGTGTTAGGTTATTAGAATTAGTCAGGGCATTCTTTCAAAAAAAAGAATTGTTACAGAGATTTATAATTGTGCCAACCATATGGTGGGTAGTGAACTCTAATAACTGTTGTAAATTTATAACTATAAATAGACTTAATAAATATTTTTGTATTACTTTGTCTCAATTATTTATTAGCTGAAAAATATTATTTTCTTGCAACAAACATTTAGATACATATACACAATTGTTTCAATATGAAATAAATTTTTAATTTAAAAAAAAAAAGTGCTTCAGTCTTAAAGCATAAACAGTATCAACAATACTTTGTATCTGTAAATGGTTAATAAAAGAAATTGACGTTGTTATTAATTCACAGAAATGAAAACTCCTTAAGGATATGTGTTAAAAAATACTATCAAATCTTCTAGATTTGAATTCTGATTTAAAAAAAAAATTTTTTTTTGTTATGTTAATAAAATAAACACTTTTTAGGGGTAAAATTTGAATGTAAAATGATCCATTTTCTATGTATGCTTTTAAATTTAAATATAATTTTACTTCTATTTATCTCATAAATTATGTGCAAAAAAACCCCCAAAACAACACTTGATGATATATATATATATATATGTTAATTCTAATATTTTCACGGATAAAAGATGTCATATTATTATTACTATTTGTGGGATATTCCGTGTAGTGAAAAAGCTAAATGCTGACGTTTCAGTACAATATCAAGTACCTTTCTCAGAGTGTCCTCTTTCTCAAATCATAAGAATGCATGTGAGATTTAAATCCATTTTTATCGTTTTCTTTCTCCTCATATTTAAATTCTATTGGTTGAGAAGTTTTAAAATTTATTTTTTCTTCCAATAGCTTCTTCCAAATGTTGTTAATCTTCTTTAATTCACACCTTTCATTTATGCTCTTGGGCCTTTTAAAAAAAAACAAAAAAAAAAACATTTAGATACATATAATTTCAGTTTCAAATTTATTATATTTTTTAACAATTATATAATTATGCAAAACTACTTTTAATTATTTATTTTATTTTTTCTGAGTAATCACTTTTATTATTATATTTTTAAGAAGTAAGCCAAATAATAATATGAACAGTATTTTAATAGTTTCTTTCAGGGTATATATATATATATATACATATACATATATATATATATATATATATATACATATACATATATATATATATATAACATTTTAATACTCTGCCATTATTAATAATATGAAAACACTATAACAGAGAATAAAATTGTATTAAATTAAATTAATATATAGGTACATGAGCCCAGACTTTCACATGACCCCCGGCTCATCACTCTATCTCATATCATTGATACACTTGAACACATATATGTTGAAAAGAAAAATAATCACCAATATATGTATTTCATGCTAAAATAGCAATCATCAGTTGGTTCAGATTATCATCTCTACACATATATGCAATAAGTGCTCAGATGTATATTAAAATAGCCATTATTCATACTTTGATGGAGAGGCTTCAATCCACTCCACACTCCAACTCTTTAATTGTCCATCCAATTAAAAATCTGATGATGGAATGCTCAAAGGCCACCCTGAGGCTGAGATTTTTGTCACACCCATGTTGATCTAAAGGCACTCTGATCCCTCATGTACAGGACATAATCCATTTAATACATATACAAGGGATGGGCAGACATCTCTACTATGTAATAACTGAAGTGAAACTGAGTATACTTTTGATGTGTGTGCATATGCATATGTGTATAAATTGATCAAATTCAAGTATATTTTGTTTTTTTCTTTATAAATATTATTATTAAAATAAATATCAGAAAACAAATTACACCCGAGTCTCATTTTATACAGATTATTTTAATGTAATTTTGAAGTTATGCGATTCACGTTTCTTTTTAATATCCTTCATATTTCACTATATTTATTAGATATCAAGAAATTTAAATTATTAATAACTTATTTTGACTTGAAATACTTTTTATTTCTTTCAAAAATATAACATTATATTAGCAGCTTATGTTAATGTGGCCATAAGCTGTATTTAGAATCTTAGTTTCTATGTAAATAACCTACTTATACTAATGAATAAATAATAATAATAGATTTATACATATGTATAAAAATATCATGATAAATATTCAAAAATTTTAAACTTTTAAAATGTATTTTGTTAAATATTAACAGAAATAAATATTTTTTTAGATTTTTAAAATAAATAATAATGAAGATTTTATTGATTTTATAAACTGAAAATAATCTTTCGAATGATAATGTCTAATCTTTTTGTTTTGACTGCATCTCATTTTTTTTAATATAGAAACAGCACAAGACTGGAAATGGCGCTAATTGTACAACATGTCATGAATCTGATTTCTTACTAGTTCACAAATGAACTCATATTGTAAAGTAGCGGTAATGATTAAAATATGTATGAAAAAATGTAAAATTAAATACTGTAGTTAATAAAAAAGGAAAAAAAGTTTGTCTTATATTAATTTTTTTTATATATTTGGAATTTTTTATTAGTCATACTTTATTTCCTTATTTTTTTAATGTGAATTTTAAAGTAATTTTTTCTTGTTGCTTTGCTTTTATGCCAATTTCTGAAAATTACAGGAACCTATCCCCCATTTTTCAAGATAAGTTATGTTTATTTTTGTGTGATTTCTTTTGTGTGTGTTTTCTAAGGAAGCTATTTACCGCATAAAATGAGATCCAGGCGTATATCAAAAATAATATTTATTTTGTTATTTAAAAACCCCTCTAAATGAAGCTCTTCTATCTCAGAGATGAATTTTTACAAGTCAATTAAAAGACTACTGTTTTCATAAAAAAGGTATTAATACTGACTGTCAGGTAGTTTTATACTTTATTCTTTTCAAAAATAATGTAGATTAATCTTAAAACATTAAAAATATTTTGATTTTAAAACTAAAATGCAAAACTATACAATTTTAAAATTAATGTTTAAAGTTATTTAAATTTTTTATCTTTTTATTTTTTGATGATTATTATATTTCATTAGCTTTATTAGTTTTTTAATAGAATGTAATTTTTATGAAACAGTTAATAATACGTTTTCATGAAGTATTATTAACATATTTGGCTGAAAACTCCTCCCGTCTATTTAGAATGGGAACTAGCAAATCTATTGATAAATATTCCTCCATAATTAAACGTTTTATTTTTACAATTAAGCTTTTTTTCTATATAATATATCAATAATATTAACATTATTTATTATAAATGTAAGATTTTAAGTGATTGACCTTTAAAAATAATATTTGGTGTTTTTAAAATATAAAAAGTAATATTTAAATGAAGTCCTTACTTATAACTATGGAGCATGCCATCATTGGATATAACTTACCTATTTGAAAAGCTAAAAGAATAAAATATTAGATATTTAAATTTGTTATAAAAAGATATATTTAGGATTAGTTATGTTAAAGAAAGAGAAAAAAGTTCTAAAATTTAATAAATTATTTATCATTATTAAAAATTTAAAAAGTATTTTATTACCTTTTTGACAAAACCAGTTTATTTTTATCCAATAGAAACTGTTTCCAGTAGCTGTAACAAACTTTTAAAGAGTTGTCCTTTTAAAAATAAATTGATTTCAAGAACAATCACCTATTATTGATATAGTTTTTCTCATGTGCCATAGCATCAGCCGGAAAGTGAACCTGCTAACCCGGGACAACTGCTTGTAAAGCAGCTGTCACTGACCTTTCAACCACCAATGCTTGATTATTATTGATATAGTTTTGGGTTTAAAAATGAGTATTTTACAAAAATATTGCATTATAACCATTAATTTGTAAACAAATTACTGAAAATTACTATTTTTCTTTAAAATTCAATTATTTGTTCTCAGGTTAAATCACTCACCTAATCAGAAATTCTGTGCTGTTGACTTCTAGATCATCTTCCTTATGATTTTTTTATGCTAATAGGGTACTATCAATCATGTAAATGGCCCATGTAATGCTAACATCTTCAGAATTTAGTTTAACTAATGCATTAAAATTGCTATGGAAGGAAAATGAAAGCTGAAAATCATTTCAAACCCTATTATAAGATTAGATATAAGCTTAAAACAATGTAGAGAAGATATAATGGCTTATTTCTCTAGTATGGTTAAATTGTTGTGGAAATTGCAACACTAATGGATGTATAAAATTGAATATGACATTTCTAGAAATGACAAGGTTAATATGATTTTTTTTTCAACTTTTTTTTTCAATGTCTGCTAAAGAAATTACAGACTTTATGTATATTTTGCTAAACCATGATAGGTGGCTTAAAATTATTTGAAGACTAGAAGTTATCAAACTTAGGTGTTCTACGTCTACAATATTTAATGTACATTTTATTACATTCTTTGTGGGTATAATCTTTGATATCTAAAATACAAATGCAATGGATGTTTGAGGGGAATTTATTCTAGAGATTTTTTTAAACATGCAATAGATTTATATCTTATTCTTTCTCTATTCTGTAACCAATCACAATCAATATAATGAGGCTGTCTGAACCCAAATGTAATCAGAAAATACTGTTATCATTAAAAAAAACTATTTAAGTTTTGCCAAACAACAAATTATTTCTATAAGTATATTTGTATTGCACCAAAATATATTAAATAATAAAATATAATGGTCACTATTTTTAAACTTTTTAAATTATTTTATTTTGTTGTTTTCACTACAAAATAAAAAAAAAACACCCAGCGAATTTTTATTTACTTTGCATTTGAGAAAATAAAAATATTTACAGATAAAACTATGAAATAATTCCTAAACCTTCATGCGAGTAAAATTATAATTCAGTAATGCCATTTTAATTTTTTGTTAATTAATAAATAATAATTGTAAGTAAATAAATGATATTTATAAATAAATAATTATATTTATTCATTAATAATATGGACAAAAATAAAAACTACAAATTATATCATAGCATCTGAGAAACAAAATTTTATTGCAGATGCAATAGTAAAAAATACCTTACTAATTTCCATTCTAATTTACCTATAAATGAAAAAATAAGTAATACATTAATATAAAAGTAATTCTAATTAAATGTTTTTATTTATTGTAATATGAGCAATTATGAAATAGTCAATGCTGACTAAAATATAAAATATGTTGCAAAAACTGGGCAATAAACAGTAAATAAATAAAGTTGTATACCATGTGACTTAATTTGCTAAGCTTGTAATTATAAACTAAAATAAAGAGTATGCTAATAGCTCTAACAAGCTTTATCGATAAATGTGGCAAGAGAAAGTATTTAAAATCGTTATCTAGAAATTATCCCCAGCCCCAGACCAGTTTCTAGCTATTGGCTTTCCTCAGAGGTGCTAGGATATTTAGTGTCTGAAATATCCTAGCACCTCACTGAGGAAAGCCAATTGCTAGAAACCAGTCTGGAGCTGGGGATAATTTATAGATAGAGATTTTAAATGCTTTCTCTTGCCGTATTTATTGATAAAGCTTGTTAGAGCTATTAGCAAGCTCTTTATTCTCATTTGGGCAATAAATGTTTGTTAAAAATAAAATATATACAAAATGATAAATTTATTCATTTGTAAATAAACAAAAAATAAAATATTTATTTATAAATGAATAAACAGTGTGCATCTTTTAAATTCAATAAGTAAAAAGTCTAAATAAATATAAAGTGTTTGAAGCATCACTTTTTGATTGTTATTATTATTTTTTATTTGTATATATAAATATTTAAATTTCTGTTGCTAAAATGATTTTAGTATTGTTTTTATTGTTTTACATTTATATTATCCATATTTATATCTTTTTGTTACTAATAAGTTTGAGATTATTATTGGAAAATAAATGCTTAAAGTTAACGAGGCGTGAATAGTGGCCATTCAGGTAATAATCACTATCTTATAGTTTTAATCTACATATTAATTAAATTATTTCATTTTTAAAATAATCTATCAGATAAAATCAAATTCAT
Organism: Epiperipatus broadwayi; assembly: GCA_028023455.1. NCBI lineage: Eukaryota > Metazoa > Onychophora > Udeonychophora > Euonychophora > Peripatidae > Epiperipatus > Epiperipatus broadwayi. Next base: position 9,366,315 of record JAQFVV010006210.1, read on the forward strand.
AAGACATCGATATGAATCATAATTTTTTTATAAATTAGTAACAGAAGTGAGATGATAATGATTACAACAGAAATATTGATATAAAATTACATAAAGACCTTCATGGATAAAAGACATTAAATATTCTTTTGGCTTTTTCTAAGTGCAAGGACAAACAAGAATATGATGTTCTGATAATATCACAGTTATTTTTTTTCAAGGTAGCAACGATTGAATTCCAAAGAAAAAATTGGGTGTAACTTTATAACATGGAAAACAAATACTGAATTTCAATATAACCAATAATATATAGCAAAATCTTAAAGAATTCTGTCAGAAATAAAATAGAAATTTCAAATGTTTGATAATTTTAAAGATTTATCTTTTTAAATTTTTTTTTATTTAAACAATACTTTTATTTTAACTACATGGCTTTTGATAAGTTTGTTTTTCAATTTATAATATTTTAAAAGAATTTTTGTTTCATCAAAATTTATGATGAAATCATTATTGACAGTTCTAATAGCTAGGGAAAAAAGGTGGTTTTTTTGGCATAACAGTGTATGTTCTCTTGATATGTCCATTCTCCTTTTGGTCTGACCAATATAAAAGGTGGGGCTAATTTAATAGCAATTTTATTGACTTATTAATTTCCAAACAGTGCATTATCTTTCCATATAAGAGAAAAGTATTCAACTTAAGCTGGTCAATTGAGTGAGAAGATAGATAAAAAGGCCTCAAATTATTGGATGTATATGTTCAGAAATATATCTGCCAGTTAGACTATAACATGATGGATAAATCTATCCAAATTAGAGCAGCAATTCATCCTGAGCCAATAACTTCCACTGCTCATAATCTGGCAGATTTCAAAATATTTGAATATCAAAATCTTAAATTATATAAATTGTCACCTGGATACAAAACATATATTAAGGATTTGTGTAATATAGATGTAAACACAAGTATTTTCACATTATAGTCAAAACTTTGTACTCCAAAATCAGAAATAGATCTGCCCAACTGGATGAAAAATCATAGATATCACTACCGTATATATCTAGAGTATTTCAAAGCTTAAATAAAGTTTATTCTGATACATATAAATTTTAGCTTCCCCCTTACTTTAAATAATTTGATAAATAATACAAAAGACAGGCTATTCCAGAACAGGCCGCTCTAAGTTGTTTACCATATTGAATGCGATAACTCCCTTTGGAAGGCCATTTACTTCAATGAATTATGTGCAAACATTGCAACTAGGGTCATCCAGCACAGACATCTTTATAACCAGGCAATCCCCCCCCCCCCCAGAATCCGAGTCTATATTCTTGAATCATGAAGGGACCAATATAGTATGTTCTGAAAGAGATGACAGAAAGCACAAAATTAAGAAAGCATGACACATGCTATTAATAAGAAAGAGATTTGTGTACTTTCGTCAAAAAAGTGGATTATCTAAATTAAATAATTTACATTCTTGCTGGAAGTATTGAAATACCATCTTGTATAGCAGACGTCATTTGTTATAATTGTGATTGCTGTGAACATGATAGATAATTAAAAGCACGCTAAGCATATTATTTGTGGATAAAATATAATCTTTTCTTAATAAACAAGGTAACCTGTTTACATTGAGTTACACTTTTATTACAAGTATAATGTTCTAATATCATGTTTATTGAGTAATTAGCCTTTATCAATGAGGCAAACAAAAAAAATAAATAACAAAGATAAGTGAAATTTAAAAAAAAAGTCAATTTTTATATATGAGATCTAAATATAAAACAAAATTAAAAATAAATTTAAAAATAATAATTGTTAAAGATAAGAAAATAAGATTATATACAAAAGAATATGGAAGATATATATAAATAAGAGTCACAATTTAATAATTTAATGAATATATATCTAATAGATTAAAAAATATAAATTTTTAACAAAAAATTAAAATTTTTAGAGTTATATACATAAATATAGGGGATTTGAACTCAGACTTTCAAGCACCCTTCAGCTATCCACACTATCTCGTACAACTGATACACATGATCACACACATGTAGAAAAAGATAAATAATCACCAATATACATATTTTGTGCTAAACCAGCACTCATCAGTTGGTCCAGATAATCATCTTCCACACATATATATAATCTGGACCAACTGCTGAGTGCTGGTTTAGCACAAAATACGTTTATTGGTGATTATTTATCTTTTCTACATGTGTGTGGTCATGTGAATCAGTTGTATGAGATAGTGTGGCTAGTTGAAGGTTGCTTGAAAGTTTGAGTTCAAATCCTCTATATTTACAGTTAAGCTCCAGGTTTGTGAAGAGTGCCTAGTTTTCAAATATTTAGTTATATACATAATAAATGTGAGCAGTTATATGTATTAATTAAAAATTATATATAAAAATTAATATATCTCTATTAATAAATTGCTTTCATTGTTTGTATTTATATTAATATATATTATAATTTTGATAGAAACAGCTGAACAATCAAAACTATTAGCAAATAGAAAATAATAACAAGAGATAGAAGAAAAGAAAAAGAAATAATAAAAATTATTAAAAAAAACCCAATTTAATGCAAAGTTTAAAAAAAGGCTGTAATAACTAAAAAAAACAAAGTAATAATACTACTATAAACTACAACAAAAAGTTATTTTTAGATAAAACAAATTCTGACTGTGAAAAAACCATGAGGTATCTATAATTTTAGCATATTACTTCTTGGAACAAAGCAGTAGAGGAAGAACACTATTACCTAAAGAATGAATAGACATAGGTCATTGGTATAAGATGCAACACTAAAGATTGATTTAAATGCACTATTAATAGCAAACACACATAAATCATAAAAGATCAATATATAAAATGAATAATAGGTATGATTATCTTTATCATGTAATTTTATTAGAGATTTTTAGAATTAGATACAAACACATGTTTCAAGATATTATTGACAAAATGAAAAAAACACACACCACTTTTTGTATATTTGATGCTGTAAAGAGAATTTTCAGAAGTACTGCAAATAAAGTGTCTATTTTATAACTAAGAGCAGAGCATATTAGTTCACATTACTGTCACAGACTCAGATATTCATCCTGTTTACTCTGCTTCAGTAACATTTTAATTGGCTTCCTTTAGAAATGTAAAATCTTAAAGTATACACAGACAAGTTTGCCTAAAGATAACTCTTACTGTTTCTTTTTATTTGCTGATACATGTTTATTAAAAAATGACTATATACAATACAATAGTTTTTTATTTTTCAATTAACATCAAAGATATATTTATTTTTTACATTATTGAATCTTTGAGCACCATTTATTAATAATTCACGTATCTGTTCAGATTAAAATAATAAAAATACATAGGCAATATACTCATGATCATCTATTTGTCTTCAGTAATTTATGCTAGACAAAGCCTAGTTCTCATGAGTATCTCATGCATATGACTATTTTATTGTGGTAACTGTGCCAATAAGATTGTTCATTTTTGCGAACACATTTTCATGCTTTAATTATAGACATACACAGCAAGCCTGACTCCAATACATATACATATATATATGAATATATATATATAAGTAATCCGTCTGCTATCACTTGTTATTTTGTCAAAGATCTATATCTATCCACTGAGGATAGCAAAAGCGAAATAGCTGATCTGGGGGTGAGAAATGAAAGAGGTAGTTAATTTTGACTCTTTTTCGTTTATGTAAAACAAATTTACTTGTTGGGGTTTTGGTATACCCATCTTTGACATATATATATATATTATAGCTTTTTATTATTTTATTTTATATATATGAATAAAAATGATCATTATCATGTACGAGTGATTGCTTATATTAAGATAATGGTAACTGAAGTACTGTGATATAATTTCATGTATCCAGACATTTTTTTTTCACCCTTCTAAACAATTGAAAAGGAAACTGTTGCTCAATAACAAGACACTCTATTAAAAATATTTTAGAATTAGTTATTGGCTTATGACCTTGAACAGATATGAGCACAACAGAAAAACTGTATTACATAAACAACTTTAATTGAACCAAAACCTAGGCAATTTTCATCAAATTACGAGAATTGATACTAGACTTCAAGTCTGAAACTAACAAGGTATAATAACATGGCTTGCAAAATATCTAAAAATATAATGTTTGCACATAAAATTAAATCTAATAAAAAATAAAATGTTGAGTAGTATTGCTCATAAAATCTATTTATAAATTTCAATCACTCATCATCAATAATCATCTGCTACAAAATATCCAACAATATCAAATTAGACCATATTTTCCAAGCCTTTCTGTCTTTTGCCCTAGATTTGTGAAAAGTCATAATTATTTCCCTCTTTCATATCAGCAGTGAACTTCTTTCTTTTATGACTCCTTTTCTCATACTCTTCACAATTCTTTCAACATACCTTTTATAATTTCTCCTGTCTCAGAAGATATACACATCACATCCAGTCTAGTTTCTCGCTCTTTGTTTTATAATTTCTTCAACCGATATTTTTCCCCACAGCATTTTTTTAAATATTATCTTCACTTGTCTTTTTTAATCTTTTCCAAACTCAAATCTGTGAAACATCTATTTTTCTCTTTACTTTTCTAATTACTTGAGTCTGCCTTTTGAATAAAACTTTATTTCAAACAATTTACACACACAAAACTAACACTGCTACATCCAATCTCTGACTATTTATCTTGATTACACTTTTATATAACTGCCTTTGAGTTTAAAAAATGCTTTCCTATCTATTTTTCTATTAAAAATTCCAATACAATAATTGCTTTCTTGCTTTAGACTCTGGTGCTTAAGATCTATGGTTTATATCCAGATTGTCACTTCTGTATTCAAGCTTCTTAATGAACTCCTAAGCAATAAAATCATTTGATGATGATGATGATGATGTTGATGATGATGATGATTATTATTATTATGATGTTGATGATGATGATGATTATTATTATTATTATTATTATTTAGTGAATATATAAAAATATGTATAATGATCATCCATAAATATATAAAAACAAATTTGCATAAATGCTGTGCACCATTCCATACATACTTTTTATTTACATCCACATATATATCTCTAAATTTACATTTGTTTATACATATATGTAATTAAATTTTGATTTACAAGTGCCAAATGTACTCCACTTACAACATTGACACAAACCACTCTAGATAAATATACTAATAATCATCATTAATTATTTATTAAAATAGAGATTATCTCTAGCCCAGAATGAGGAGTGAGGTGGATGGAGATTATTAAATACATCATGTATACAGTTCATGAACACAAGCTTAATTTATATCATAATATAAGCTTATTTGATAACCAAAGAAATGTTACATTCAGAATGGAATTTATTATCTAGCAATTAGGATTTGAAGATAAATAATAAGTTTGTGCACTTTTTTTATATGCAAGTTATGTATGGGCAGTAGTAATTTTTCAATATTTATATTTACATCTAGAAACAAATGTGAAGTATCTTAACTTTGTAATTAATTTTACCGAATAACATTATACATGATCATTTTTGGAATCCTAAAATTTTTGAATATTAAAATTATATTAACCAGAACAAGTACAAAATAACCAATATGCAATTTGCATACAAAGCGCTATTAGCCGAGAGGTCATCGCGGCCATCTTGCAAGCAAGAAGTTGGTTGCAGACGGTTGTGGGTTTGCGTCCCGGCCGGTGCGATGATACATGAAAAAAAAAAAAGCAACATCTAAACATTTTTATTATTATAATTACTACTAAAAGAGAAACATATTTTTATAGACATAAATAAGATTAATTAATGAAGGGGAGATGAAAGTAAATTATAAAATAGAATATTAAAGCAAAATGATTAATTAAATTATTAGCAAATCATTATTATTAGCTGAAACCAACATCACATAACTGCAAGTGACAGAAAGACAATTCTTACTGAAAATTATTAATAGTTTTTTATATATATTATAGTTATCATTATAAATGGTATTGTGTGTGGTTTAGGGGAGAGATAGAATAACAGACTCTGAAGCCTAAAGAATTTCTGGCATTCAAATTTTTTGTGAATTTCTGGGAGCCATTTTATTTATTTTTTATTAAATGGTTTATAGTTTGAAAAATTATGTAATCTTCAAGTGACAGGAAATGGTAGGATGAATTTTGCTTTGGAAACTTTTAATTCTTAGATTTGCCACTTTGTCATTATAAACAGGATAGATGAAAAAATCCCACAGAAATATAAAGAAAGGTAAAAAATATATGGTAAAAAAAGAGAAAAAAGGGATTAGAATCAGAATTAATATATATGTAATTAAAGAATGAAAACGTGGAACCACAAATATACTCATCTCTTGTCTTAGTTTATGACAACATAAGAGGTTTACGATGATCAAGTCTTATACTAATTTATGGGATTGAAAGATAGTAAGATAAAAAGGATGAAAAAAAGATCAAAGCTGAGAGTCAGTAAGTATTAACAGTTATGCGATAACTTATAGTAAGTTTCCATAATCTAATATGAGTGCTGAATGTCTTTAGAAAAATTTAACTTTATTTAAATATTCCAAATACATTCAACTGTATAGTCCAACATATAGATACAACTAAAGCATCACCATCAAACACCACCATCAAAAGTCTTCAGGAAAACATCTTCTAGTTTATTTTTAAAGTGATTCCAAAAATTTGCTTTAACTGTATTTCACCACTAAAAGATTTTAAAATATACAAATAAGTTTTCCACAAATAATCAAACTTAATTGCCATCTAATTTAAACAGCTTTAGAACAAAATTTACATTTCAACTGCCAATTGAGAAAACTTAATCATGTTCACATCTAACTACGACTGCAGGTTTAATGGGAGTGAAACATAATCTACTTAAAACGGAAGCTTTTGATATAGATCTGCTAAACAGAACTAGAAACATTTTTATCCTTACCCCGGCTAATCTTGGATGATTATGGTGATATATTTTGGTACTACTATCTTTATTATTTATAAATCTTTTATTATTATTCAGCATGCATCGTTTAAATCGCATAGTTTGGGGGTGGGGGTGGAAAGTAATGTTTGTTTTATTTTTTTTCATCTCAATATTTGCTGTCGAAAAAATATATAACCTAATAATTTTAGTAAACACAGGTGTTGGTCAATGATGCTTTTTTTTTTTTTTTAAAAAAAAAAAAATGTTTATGATTATAAAGAAAAATGGTCAATAGAAAATTTGAAGATAATTTTTTACTGTGGTAATTGTGAATAGTAGAGAAACGACAGACTTTATACTTGTAAAGAAAAAAAAATATCAGAATTGCTTTCATAATCAAGTAAACAAACAAACCCAGGAGTTTACCTGCATATTATGGCCTTTCTTAACAGCTCATTATGATTTGTAAATAGAAAAGACAGGTACCGTTGGGTCAACATCCTAGTAATCAGATAGTTACACATTCCTGAGCTGAGACCACTCCTTAAAAAAGAAACACTTCAAAATTATACAAGTCCTAATAGTCTATTATTTTTGCAGTCAATTTTAAAAATTAAAAGATTTATAAAAATTAATCTCTGACACATTTTCACTGAAACATGAAACACAGTTCTTTTCATGAAAATTATAATAATAAATACCTTCGTGCAAGTATCTTACTTATTATAAAATTACTTAGCGGCATATACATACTTATGTGCGTCTGCATTATATATCCGTATAATACTTACATATATGTACATAATTGCTTTAGTTCAGTATATCTATATATAAGATCAAGTGTTTGCGAATGAGCTAGTAATTGCAGAATATCTGGGTTTTTTTTTTGTTGATAAGACTGAGTGAAAAAATGTACAACTGTGAGCGTTTTATACAATCATATTCTTCAGCAGCTTGGAAGAATATTGTTGCTTAAGTCTACGGTAGATTAACTGACTTGTGTGACCCAGTTCAACTAAAAGTCAATAATCATTCATATTACCATAAATTATGTTTATATAAAACTATAAACAAATGAGTGAAGATTTATATTTAAAAACCCACGACATATTTCTTGGCCCAATCTGTCTGCAAGTTCAAAAACTAGGGGATAGATATAACATATTTTTTAAAGTTCTAACCCACAACCATTTTCATAGCAATCTAATATTAGTTTATAAATAGATATTTATCTATTTTAAACTAGGAAGTAATAGAAGTATAGGAGAACTACTAAAAATTGCTCAGCAGTTAGCAAGCTGAGCAAGGAATGCATTCTTTACACACTTCTCTATGGAAAGAAAGTGCAAGAATGTTATTTAAAGTATACTTTATCTATACTTACATACTCATATATATTTATTGAAAAAATTAAAAGACTGAAGTGGAGTTGGGCTGGACATATTGCTAGAAGAGATGATAATAGATGGACAATTAAAATCTTAAACTGGATTCGAAGAGATTGTAAAAGACCCAGAAAGAGACCACATGTGAGATGGATGGATGAAATAAAGTGTGCAGAGGTGATGTGGAGAAGATATGATAGATTGGAGAAGATGGATTGAACTTGGAGAGACCTTCATCCAGCAGTGGATTGATAATGGTTGTTGATGATGATGATATATTTATTTATAGGCAAAAGATATTAGAACTTATAATATATACAGAAAAACAATGTTTAATGCAAAGTTGTAGAATGCATTATTTGCATGACCATTTATTAATATAGTGACATTTAAGAACAATATTGTTTTTTAGTCAAAGTTTGCATAATTTTACACAAAATTGCAAGATTCCTTGTTATATTGTTATTAAAGAATATTATTTCTCTTCAGAATTTAATTCACTCAAATACAAGACTTTACAATATTATAAGTGTTGTTTCATAATGGATGCTGTTTCTAATGATCTGTGTTATTACAAGAAACAGCTAGAGAATAAATATTGTAAGTGGTAAGTATTTAATGTGATTGATGTATATATATATTATCCAAAATATATATATATATACACATACCTTTATTTAGTATTTAATGTGATTGATGTATATATATATTATCCAAAATGGAAATAAAGGAAACCCATTACACTGTTTTTTCACATAAATTTCTAATAAAGTAATATAAAACATCAACATAGAACAGTGGTTACAAGAATATCATCTACACATATATTTATAATTATACAGAAAAACCTTTTTCAGCATATAATTTTTATGCCCTCTTCAATTAAAAATAAAACAGATAACATTATCCATTGAAGAGAGCATAAAATTATATGCTGAAAAAGTATTTTCTGTATAATACATATTTTTTGTCATCACTATTACATGCCAATATTTTATATACTAATTTAAATAATAATTTACTAAGGCTGTAACCTTAGAAATAAGCGTCTGAAAAATACGAAGGTAGGGACCTCTATAGGTCTTAAAACACAAGCAATACGAAGGTAGGGACCTCTATAGGTCTTAAAACACAAGCTTAAGCTTGTGTTTTAAGACCTATAGAGGTCCTTATTATTTTTCAGACGCTTATTTCTAAGGTTACAGCCTTAGTAAATTATTACTAATTTAAATTAATATTTTATTTTTTGTTTTTAGGACACTTAGCTCCCTACTATCAATATGAAGGAATATCTAACATTGTATTTTGTTTTTAATGTGAAGGTGTCTCAATTGATTGACTAATTAGCATTTAATGTTATTAGAAATTTGTTAAATGCATGGAAATGAAGTGCCTTAAACATCTTTCAAGTAAGTAAAATACATTTTTTATCTTCAACATCACATAATCTATAATTAACTTCTAAATTGAATTTAAATTATTAATTAGGTCAAGTTTTAGAAAATATGGCTGAGTGTAAAAATTATTAAGAAATTTGAAAGATGCACTAATTTGTTAAAATGTTTTTAAGGCATGTGGATTGAAAATTGTTGCAGTGTTTTTAATGCCTACAGGTTGATATTGCAAATTACAAACTTGAACAATTAATATAGTGCTATCAACATGAGATCCTTTAAAGGAATGTGGAGAGGCAAAACATTCAATGATGAACAATTCTTCTGCCCACATTTTTTGTGAATCTGTAGCCTATTTATGCATTTTTACCAACCTTTTGTCATATCTTCTCATCTGTCCATTAAACATTAATTTTGTTTTCACAAAATATTATATATTTTAGAAGAGGAAATTATCTACATCTGCTGAGAAACTGCTTCCTTGATGTTGCTATCAGGAAATAACCCAGATAGACTACATGAGTAGAACTTCCAGGTTTTTCTATGAAACTATTAGTGTAAATTAATTGCTTCAGTTATCATGCCTATTGTCTATAGGTTAACTTATAGATGAATTTTGGTTCATCAAATTCATTGCAGATTCTTTGTGCTAATTGTTGACAACAGTAGAATATCAAAAAAGACACAATAGGATTTACAAACTTTAAGACTATAAAGAAAGTTGGTGATATATATATATATATTATATTTCTGATTGCAAAAATAAACATTGCCTACATAAAAGATTAATAATCAAGGCCACTCCAAGCCCAAGCCACCATGAATTGTTTTATTAGAAACTGAAGTATATTCAGAAAAACAAATGATGTAGTGAACCCATATTTATTTTACTGGTAATTGGTTAATTTACCCTTGAATTCATTATCAAATCAAAGAATTTAATATCCAAATATAATCCTAAACACAGAAATGAATTTCCTACTCTTAAAATCATTGTATAATTTAAATAATAGAAGTCCTTTATTATTTGTTCCAATTTATCCATAATATGCTATTAATTTCATGAATCATCTTATTTTTGATTTGTTACACAAAAATATTGTTAAATATAATTTAAAAAATACTATGGATTTGTCTACCAAGACATATTAGAAAATTTATGGCTGATAGAACCAAATAAAGGATTTAATTAGTGCCTGGATATTTTTAAGGATATTCAAAATGTGTTAAAGATTTACAACATACTGAAATTTACACACGAAAAAATTATTATTCTGTATATTCCACCATATTAATTAAAGCACCAATTCATTGATGATATAGACCTTGGGTTTGTTCTTATAATTTTTGATAAGTGATTCATGTGTTTATATAAAAAAGAAGAATTGCCAAAAGTATGCAAAGGGGATGCTTTAGCTAAAAAAGAGAAAAGTAAAGAGAAATATATCATCTTTTTGTGATGGTTTTTTAGCAATTAGAAAATGAGAAAAATATTGCAGTAATAAATCATACAAAGATGTTTTTATAAGATAATACTAATTTATAAAATAAAAGAATAATATTGAAATGGCTTTATTGCTTAAGAGTTCATAAGAAGTGTCAGAAATGCTAGCACTGAAATTGACTCAGAAATTTACGTTACAGAGTCTGATGTTCCATCACTGTACTAAACCATGCAGAAAAGACTGAATTGGAAACAATTTGCAACAAATAATTTATAAACTGCACATGCTATCACACACACACATGATTTCTATTGCTTTGCTATTATCTAATCTTTAACTGTATGATTTGCTATGGTAATTTAACAAATAATTGAATTAGTTTTTCAAATATAAAAAAAAGGTGTTTGGATCATTTTTATTAATACAGCAATCCAATCCCTACATTTTCATAACAGATTTTATTAAATATTTTTGAAGTGAGTGAATCAGAAAATAATCATGAGATTACAAACATTTAAAAGAATACTACATTTGCTTTTAGTAATTTCATATTTATTTATATCTTCATAATGTATTGGAGATTAATATTAACTTGATGACCATCTAATATGTAACTCTTCTTAGTTATGGTATCAAATTTAATTTATAGAAATTTAAGAATTGCAGGATAAAAATAAAATCCAAATGTTTTTTTCTTTTTTTAATGATGAAATGTAAATATGAAATGTATGACTTGCATAGTGATTCTAGGACAGAGTAGATTTCCTATCTGTGGAAGATGCTTTTTAGTTCCTAAAAATGCAATATCATCTTGCATTGGTGGTCAAGAGGTCATGCCTTGCACTTGCAGGCAGTTGCCCGGGTTGCGGGTTTACGTCCCGGCCGATGCTATGACACTTAAAAAAATGCAATATCCTAAAAATGTGAAAATTCATTCAGTTTGCCATATTTATTTTGCTTATATATTATTAATTGAGTAAATATATTTGAAACTGATATTGAAGATCAACACATCTTTGGAATATTTTTTAATACTTTAAAAATCTCATTATTGCAAGTCTCTCATGTTGTTTGACTGTGCAAACTTTTAATAATCTGTGTAATGTTATAGTAAGTCAAATAGAGCAGCAGTTTTGAATTAAAAACAAAATAATTTTAGATAATGGCAATTGAGATTTTAATTTGGCTATAAAAATTAAGGCAATAGCAACAGTTCTAGTGAAGAAAGAGCATGGTAACATACACACATCAAACAATTTAATTAAAATCTGCATATCTCAGTAATTAGAAAAAGTGTTAAGGGCTTAATGCTTGAACTAAAATAAATAAATACAGATATATCAACAATTTTTTTAAACCTTTTTCTTAAAAAATGCATAAACTTCACTAGAATAGAATGCAAAGGAGAAAGAGGGGAAGATGGTACCCTGTGTTTACTGTGACTTGAAGGTAGGTAGTAAAATAAACCATTGTAATGTTTAGTGTAGTTTGACTCATGGATTAAAGAAATTTGAATTGAAACTCATTCTGCCATTTTTGAAAATTGAATGTTATGTGACTTCTTTAAGCAATTAATCATTTGATTATATAACAATTACAATCCCCTAATAGCACACGCAATTCTATAAAATATACATACACTTTATGTGTTTCTTGAAAAATTAGAAGTGCCTCATTAACTATGTGCTTTTAATATTCAGTTACTATAAATATGTAAGAGAGGCATGCACAACTAACATAGGCATTAAATTCACCAAAATTAATATGATTTGAAATGTATTTATTTTTACATTGTTTGTTATAAAAATACTAGTTATCTGGACAGAATAATTAATTGCTTTATGAAAGATAATTTATATGTACTATTTTTTTAATAGTAGAATAATTAACAAGAGAGTGTTAACATAGTGCTTTTGCAAACATTAAGTCTACTCTCTTCATTATTAAGAGTGCATTTTTAAATGTGCTCATAGTCCTAACAACATTAATTGTTTTCATAAGTCCTGCTTTTATTTTTAGATTTAGCACTGAGATGAATATATAAAAATCTCTTATTACAGTTCACTGTATCCAAATCATTTTTGGCATTGAAATATTATGGTAGTTGGGAAGTAAATTAATTCTTACTGAAAAGAGAATAAAGTAATTTTAGTCTTGCGTTGTTAGCCGAGAGGTATCGCAACCGCCGTGCAAGCAAGTAGTTGGTTGTAGACGGTTGTGGGTTCGCGTCCCGGCCGATGCTACGACATATGAAAAAAAAAAAAAAAAAAGTAATTTTAGTGAGGGTTTTATTACAAATTAAAGAGATAGTTTTGACAGAACCATATTTTCTAAAATTAGTAGAATCTGTATTTTTTTTTAATGATTCATATGCAAATCTGCATACTATCATCTGGAATTTTACATCTGTTAGAGCAGGGGTCCCCAACCCTATGCCCACAGGCACCATGGTGCCTGCAGACCATTTTATGTGTGCCCGCTGCTATCCAAACAAAATAAAAAATTATTTATCTGTTACAAATAAATTTAATTTTTAAAATTTCTTTATAAATTATTGTATTACATTGTAATCAAATTGTAGGGCGTACTATACTTTTACAACATAAAAATATAAACGTTAATTATATGTTAAAATATTATTTTTGAAATAAATATTTTTTTGTACATTATGTGTATTATTAACAATATCCAACTATAAATTAACATTGAAAAAATAAATGGTGCCCACCACCTGGCCAGTATTATAGAATGTGCTCTTAAGTGCAAAAAGGTTGGGGACCCATGTGTTAGAGCATTTCAACACAAGGCTATAAATATATCCCCTTCAGCTATTCCAGAAGATGTGATTCTTTCCACATAAATTATTATAAAAATGATATTTATAAAGACTGTTATCAATCAACTCATCTTTTATAAGTTCAAAACTACTTCATTGTATTTAATGGGATGTTAAAGTGCTATTGAAGTTGTCAGTTTTTCTGTTGTAGTAACTTTAAATTCTTCAATTTTAGATGGTAGTTATTTTTTTATTAAATGCTAGTAAACATGTGTTATGGCCCTCATATTTGTCCCTTATGATGATTTCTGTCTTGAATATAATAAATTTTCTTTATATTTACTGTGTTTTTAAAATAATATCCAAAAATAAATTATCACATGATAACTATTGTCATATACATCATTATAAGTATACTTTTAAGTGAGTCTAATTTTTTTAAGTACAGTCAACTTGGATTTTGAATAAGTCTGAAAATTCATGTAATCTGTAAAAGAAATCATTCAGTTTGAAAACAATTTTATATTTAATTTTGTTTTAATTTTTTTCTGAAAATTTTTTTTCTTTTCTCATGTGTCATAGCATCAGCCGGAAGTGAACCCATTAACCTGGGACAACTGCTTGTAAAGCAGCCATCACTGACCTCAAGACCACCAATGCTTGATAAAGAAAGTTGAGACTAATTAACTCGTGAAGAATTCAATACTTCTTCAATTTGATTTTCCATGAACTTTTTTTACAATTCTTAAATTTTTTTTTCTGTTGTGGAGTTTTTATTTTCTTTATTTTAAATATCTATAGTTTAGAATTCATGCTTGTTTTGTTTCTTTTTACTTAAAAGCTACAGCCCAGTTAGTCTACCTACTTTGGGCAAAAAAAAATCATAGACATGTATGGTGTATTTTTGAGACGTCTGTCTTAGCAAGGAAACCATATGTATTAGATTTTAAAACTTGATTTTTTTTAGTGTATTAGTTAATTTTGATTTGGCATATGATATCTATATTATATTTTGCAAAATCTCTGGACATGAGTGATCTAAAATATTAACTCCAGATACTTTGAAATAAATATGAAAATGTTTGAACCTAAAAAAAAATCAAGAATTTTCATTTTTACAAGTTGTTATCACTCCATAATTTGCAAGATATAGAAATTGACTGTGTAAAATATAGATCATGAAAATAATATGAAGAAAATTGTATTATGCATCAATTAAAACTTTATTTAATTAATAAAGATATTAAAATATAGACTGATGGCAATGCTAACATTATTTATTTATTGTGGATGCCTGGTTAAGTATTCATTTTAAGTTCATGAAAATTCTTATTGTAATTTTAAATTAAACTTATCTATTTATAAATCTACAATAAATAAAAATACTGCAGAGAAACTCCAGAAGAAAAAGAATATTAAAAAAAAACAAGTGTTGAAGATTTTATACTAATTTTACTTATCGAAAATTTTTTTATTAATTCAAACTTTTATCAATTCCATATTAATAATTTTTTTTATAATTTTCAATTAAATTTAAAACATTTTTTCCTTTCATAAATATTAGATTTTAAAGCTGACTGAAGAAATCTAAGTATTTGTAAGCTTAAAACATTTAAATATACTGCATAGGGGGTCACTAGCTTTATATATTTTTATAAATGAAAGCAAAGAAAGAGACTGATAAAGAAATTAACAGTGTTTACATATAATAAATATGATGTAGTTAGAATTGTATGGACGGAAATGGCAGTAGGAGGGTTAATTTATGGTAATGCCGCATTATGTGTTATTAAATGGGTGTTAGATTAGAATTAGAACATGCATTAGATGCATGAATGGTAAAGGAAGCAATTCAAGGAGAAATAGGATGGTCAAGTTTTTATATGAGAGATGCAAAAAGCAAAATGAAAATGTTCAGTAGATTGCAGTTTATGGATAATAAAAAATAGCCAAAATAGTATTTAATTGGGTTATGAATAAAGGGCAGACAACAAGATGGGTGAGAAAGGTAATGTGGTATACAGAAGATTTGGATAAAGAATTTATGTCAATATACTTATACAAAAGGTTGGATGATTTGGTTAGGAGAATTATTGAGTGTAATAGTTACAAGGAATGGGTTAGAAAAATAGATGCATTAATAAAGAATAAGAAGGTGGAGAGATGGAGAATTAGTATGGAGAGTAAAAAGAGTTTAAATATATATAGAAGTAAACAGAATATGGGGGATGATAATAACAAGGAAAGTAGTTTGGTGAAGGCTCAAACAAGATCTTTAGCAACAAGGAATATATACATAAATGGAAAATTGTGGGTGATTTAGTCTGCAAATTGTGTAAGGAAGGCATAGAAAATATTAAGCATCTGTTAATTCAATGTAAATGTTTGCAAGTAGAAAGTGCACAAATAATGAAATAGTGGGAAAATAAATATAAACAATGGGATTATATAGAAGGTAAATTCTTGGTTTTTTTGCTGGGTTTGGAAAAAGATAAAGGGAAATTTAGCTATAAAGGCTATGGAATTGACAAAGATTATATTGTGGAAATGGGATGGAGCAAGATAGAGAAGAATATGAGAAAAACTTAGGGCAGAGTTTCTCTGTGCAGGGTAGCTGAGAGATTCCTGACTCCAATAAAGAAGAAATCACAATGCATCATCTCATCTCATAAGTCTACTGATGAGTGTTCACAGAATGGTTATTTTAATTATTATTATTATTATTATTATTATTATTATTATTATTATTATTATTATTATTATTATTATTATTATTATTATTATTATTATTATTATTATTATTATTATTATTATTATTATTATTATTATTTTCTCTTAAGTCGGAGTTTACTTCAACTTGAATTTTATGAAATTCACATGGAGATTTGATTTGTTTTTATACTGGCTTTATCAGAATTACTAAGGTTTAATTTATTCTCCACCAAAAATCAGACAACTTTTTTTGGCTAGATATTGATTTTTTTGACATTTCATCCCTGGGATTTAATATTTCAAAGATGGATTGTTTTTATTTATTAAAACTGTATCATTAACATCAATTGGTTGTTTGTTATCAATAACATATATATATATTGGGGTTTTATAAATATTTACTGCAGTAGTAAATTTTTCTAGATTAATATTGTAAACTTAAACTTTATTATATGGGGTGTGTGCGTGTTCTTATTATTTTAGTTTACATCTCTTCTGTGTCTAATTGTTTTTGTCTTTTGGAAAAGAACTTAACATACATACCTATTAATAATTTTTATTAATAACTCATTAGACTAGAGATTATCCACTTAATGAATAATACTTCTGTAATATCTCTAATTTGTGTGAGAGTGGTGTAGTGAAAATTACAGAGATATTATTCATTGAATACATACTATTTATTTATGCATGTAATATAGATCGTAATTGTAAATTAGTTGAAGCACAGTGAAAAGAGCAAAAATTAATATTTGCCAAAAACAGCTTTTTTATGTATGATTATTTTTAATATATATTATTGCTGTTATACAAAGATACTTTATATTATATTATTTCGTTGATTTATTTAAATTTAATCATTTCTATTGTTTAATAAATCCATGTTTTTTGTTATTTAAATAAACGCTCATAAAAAAAAAAAAACTTTTCTCAATCTTATGTAATAAATTAAAATTAAATTATTGATGTCTTAGAATTCAAATGAGATAAAAAATAGTTTAACTAATATATATATAAAATAGATGAGATGAGATTATATTCAACTCTGAGTGAGTTGAAGAAGTAGTTTAGCTTTATATATCTACTTTCAAATTTTATCAGCTGCAATTTGTCAATAAACAAACAAGATAGACAACATATGTTTTCATGTGATGTGAATGACAATAATAATAAAACAACTACTCTAAATAATTATTTTTAATACTTCATATTATCATTTAAATTTTTAAATGTAAAAAATACATCGCTGTGCAGAAAGAACCACTGTTCATTAAATGTTGATGATTATCTTGAAGCAAAATTCAACTATATTCAAACTCAACAAGATGGATTTAAATATTTAAAGTGTTTGAATTACTTTTACTTTTTCTTAGATCACTGATTACATTTCGCCACTATTGAATGATTATTATATGAAAAACTTCAATCTCTTGTGAATAACAATAATAATAAAACAACTACTCTAAATAATTATTTTTAATACTTCATATTATCATTTAAATTTTTAAATGTAAAAAATAAAAGAGATTGAAGTTTTTCATATAGTAATCAATGTTTTTTTTTTTTAATAAAAAAATCCTACCCATTCAATAGTGGCGAAATGTAATCAGTGATCTAAGAAAAAGTAAAAGTAATTCAAACACTTTAAATATTTAAATCCATCTTGTTGAGTTTGAATATAGTTGAATTTTGCTTCAAGATAATCATCAACATTTAATGAACAGTGGTTCTTTCTGCACAGTTTGGTGTAGCTGGTAGAGTGTCCGACTTGGGATCGGGAGGTCCTAGGTCAATTCTCTGCCATCTGAAAGAAGCCCTGCATGGTTTGACATAGTTTGTAGAGCATCTGACTTGGATTGGAAGTCCTAGGATCAATTCTTGGCCATCTGAAAGAAGCCCTGCATGTTTTTACATAGTTGGTAGAGCATCTGACTTGGATTGGAGGTCCTAGGATCGATTCTTGGCCATCTGAAAGAAGCCCTGCATGGTTTGACATAGTTGGTAGAGCATCTGACTTGGGATTGGAGGTCCTAGGATCGATTCTTAGCCATCTGAAAGAAGCCCTGCATGGTTTGACATAGTTGGTAGAGCATCTGACTTGGTGGCCATCTGAAAGAAGCCCTGAATGGTTTGACATAGTTGGTAGAGCATCTGACATAAATTGGAAGTCCTAGGATTGACTCTTGGCCATCTGAAAGAAGTGCTACATGGTTTGACATAGTTGGTAGAGCATCTGACATAAATTGGAAGTTCTAGGATTGACTCTTGGCCATCTGAAAGAAGTGCTACATGGTTTGACATAGTTGGTAGAGCATCTGACTTGGGGATTGGAAGTCCTAGGATTGATTCTCAGCCCAATAAAAAAGCTCTACACAGTTTGGTGTCATTAGTAGAGCATCTGACTTGGGATTGGGAGGTTTCAGGATTGATTCTGGTACTTGAATTTCTGTGAACTCTTGAGAAGTAAAGCCATATGTCTTTTTTGCTCTGCATGGTTTGGTTTAACCGATAAAGCATCCGATTTGGGACTTGGAGGTCTCAGAGTTAATTCAAGCGTTCACAGTTCTGGTGCTCAAACTTCTTATAAACTCCAGAGCAATAAAACCATACACCTTTTTTTCAAATGAACAGTAAGATGGAGAGTTGTCAAAGTATTTGCCAGAATGAATATATAAAAATAAGAGATTTTATTATTTTAATGGTTATGATTTTAATACAGAATCTGGAGAGTGATTTTATAAAATCTGCAGACATTCAGAATAAGCAGATTTAGAATTTTATAAGGCTGAACTTTAAATTTAAACTATCATAAAGAACTAAAGAATAATTACTTGTTATCTATGACTAATTTATTTCTGATATAAAAGTGCTAATAGACACACACACACATATATATATATATATGATCTTCATTAAGCTCACTTTTAGATATACTGAAGATTAGTTAAACATCAGTTGCTGTAGTTCTTTGATGTTTGCGATTATTCAGATAATAATTCACTGTTCAATCTTTTGGATGGAAAAGCCACATACTAAATTTAAGCTCACTTGAATCAACTGATGGGCACAGTCACATGTATTGGAGGTAAACAAAAACTTCATGTATGATTAGAGTAGGAGTATGCTTTTATATTTTTTCAAGTTTCTTCTATGCACAAATTTTTCATAAAATACATTTTATTTTTGATTTCTTTATTTATATGTTGCATTTATTCTATTAGTACCATTACAAATTTAATAGAACATTGAATATTTATTAACATAGATTAATATTAAATAAATATATCTTGAAATATGTATAGAATATGATGTTGATGTAATGCACTATGGCTTCTCTTTTTTTGGAGTCAGGGATCGCTCAGCCATTATGCCCAGAAAAATATCTTACCTTCCATTTCCATTTTCACCCTAGTTTTTTTCCATATTCTTCACTATCCTGCTCCATCCCATTTCCACAACATTATATTTGTAAACTTTATGGCCATTATATCTAAATCCCACTTATCTTTTCAACACCAGAGTAAAAACCAAGAACCCACTTTCTATATAATCACTTTGTTTATATTTATTCTCTACAACTTCATTATTTGTACCTTTTCTGCTTGCAGGCATTTATATTCAATTAAAAGATGCTTAATATTTTCTATGCCTTCCTTACATAATATGCAGACTAAATCACCCATAGTTTTCCATTTATGTGTATATTTCCTTGTTGCTAATGATTCTGTTTGAGTCTTAATCAATAAACTACTTTCCTTGCTATTATCATAAATTAACACAAACCCAATATTCGGTTAACTTCTGTATATATTTAAACTGGTTTTATTCTCCGTACTAGTACACGACCTCTCCAATTTTTTATTAATGCATATATTCTTCTATCCCATTCCTTGCCATTATAACATTCAACAATTCTCCTAACACAATCATTCCATCTTTTGTATAAGTATACTGACATAAAGTCTTTATTCAAATCTTCTGCATATCATACTACCTTTTGTTGCCTGTTCTTTACTACATAACCCAATTAATACTATTTGTGCTATTCTCTTATTATCTATAAATTACAATCTACCGAACATTTTCATTTGCTTTTTGCATCTCTCATATAAAAACTTGACCATCCCATTTCTCCTCGAAATGCCTTCTTTACCATCCACACACCTGCATCTAATGCATGTCTTCCTAATTCTCTTTTGTACTTTTTCCAAGTAATCTAACACACTTTAATAACACATAATGCATCATTACCATAAATTAATCCTGCTACTGCCATTTCTTTCCATACAATTCTTACATTTATTATATGAAACATTGTTAATTTCTTTATCAATTCTTTTCTTTTCTTTGCTTCATTTATCAATTTTTTCACCATTCATTCAAGCAATTTCTCTGATTACTTAAGATGATTCTCAAATAGTTATACCTATTCTCCACATTTAATTTTATATCCCCCAATAAAAATTCTTTCTCTTCTTTTCCCCAAGCATTTATCAACATTACTTTTGATTTAGCTTCACTAAATTTAATCCCATCTCTTTACTCATTGTGCCCAACTTCAGCATAACTTCTATGTCTTACCTCCTTTCTGTGCACAAGAACATATCATTAGAACATAAAAGACCTGATAGTATATGCACCCCCTTGTTATCCATCTATTAATGATATCTCCATTCTTTTTTTTAGTTTTTCTATTTTTAATAATAATTGAATTGCTCTCTAACTGCCTTGTTTAATAACTTTCCCCATTTGGTCCTCTTCTTTACTATAAAAAGTTATTGAACATGGCAGCTAGAGAGCATTTCAATTATTATTTAAAACAGACTCGTTACCTATCACATGATATACTTTTTCAATATATATATTTGAAAGATCTTATGATGTAACATGTGTAACAAAGCATATTAAAAGTTTTCAGGTGTTAATATCCAAATCGCTATTTTTGGTCAATAAAAGTAATTCCATTCTGTTAGTTACTTACTACTGCTTAAATAATAATAAATTTAGATGACAATGTTGATTACATGATATAATTATTTAAAGATTGTAAAGTATTAAATTGATTATGTATATATGGATATAGGTACATATGCAATAAATATATATATTCTAAACAAAAATTATATTTTTTATTTAAAAATGTATATTTAATGCCTTTTAAAGTTATTTTTTAAATAGAATATTCTGTTTCTATATATTATTACAGACTTTTTTAATTATTTGCTTCAATTGCCTGCATAAAAGAGAGTTATAAAATTAGATTTTCCATAAACTTAATTAAAATAACAGAAATAAAATATTTTCATAATATGTCATATATAGTTAACTAACACAATAGAAAATATAAAAAAAATGTCAGTTGTATGTAAAAATAAATGAACAAACAAACAAAAAAATCTTTTGATGTTTGTTTTAAACTTCAGGTTGAAAATCTAAGATATATTGATACAATATTATTAATCCAACTATCAAAAATCAGAAACTCCTAAGAAGTAGAGAAACAACAACAAAAAATAAATTGAAATTTAAAAATTTTTAAAATTTAATCTTCAATACGGATTTTTAAAAAATCTTCAATATATATATACTCACTAAAAAAAAGTAATAAACGTAGACCAATAAATGTCTATCAAATAATAAGATTAATCAACATGAGAACTGTGTTTTTATTCTCTATTTCTTAATATGATTTCTACTTAATTATTGACTTTCATTTTCCCTAGAAAATAGTAACTAACTTTTTAAAAACATTTTATATAATAGATCTTAAAAAATAATTGCCAAATCTTACAGAACATTTCTATAAATATTTGAAGAAAAAGAACATTGCTAAATAAATTCAAATACATTTTTGGGGAAAGAGAGAGAAAAAATAAATAGATGTTTTTTTTTTTAGCTTATTATAAAATCTTTTCCATACTAATGTAAATAATTATTTAGAACATTTGGAGTGAGAGAGTATATATATATATAAGAGGTGTTAAAATAAATAGTTATAGCATTGTTAATATTTAATATTTATCTTTAATAAAATTAGGGGAAATAAACAATCAAATGCTAATTTTTTTGAATAATATTATGTAAAAATGCAAATTATATTCTAAAATTATTCTGTCCATTTATTTTTAATATTTGTTAAAGTTTTCAATAGCAAGTACTGCTTTAAAATACAAGAGGTTAATAAGAGAGAGTAAAATATGCAGTATATACTTTTTAATCTGATAACTATTAATTCTGAGAAGCCAAAGAGCCAAGAAAGCTAGATTAATAATATTCCATCTCTACAATAAATTATGTTGCACAATTAACAAGTATTAAGA
Source organism: Epiperipatus broadwayi (assembly GCA_028023455.1). Lineage (NCBI taxonomy): Eukaryota > Metazoa > Onychophora > Udeonychophora > Euonychophora > Peripatidae > Epiperipatus > Epiperipatus broadwayi. The sequence continues at coordinate 9,389,298 of JAQFVV010006210.1, forward strand.
ATAAATTTTTCATGACTAAATGGCTAATTTGATGACTGCATAACACAAGAATTATGAATCTATTTCCAGTTGAAGAAAGTGAAACAAAAGCAGAAAGAAAAATACCAGACTGCTCAATTAAACACAGTTGTTGTGTTGTGACACATTCCACTTTGATACTTGTGTACCAGTTAATTTTTAAACTAAATAATACTGAGAAGTAGTTGCCAAAGAGATGAATATTTATATCCATTTCTGATGAGAATTTACAATAAATGCTTTGGTTTAAGTTATTGTTCTTTGCTTTTATGAATCTGAATGGTTTAAATAAATCATAAGAGATAATGACATATTTAAATCCTGAAGTGTTAAAATAGATTATGTTATTGTTTGGTCAGAATATTTTCTTGCATAACCATGAATATTATTTGCATAAAGGAAATACAAAACTAAACAATAAATTAATTACTGCCAAATTTTTAACATGACAATCATTGGTGACAATTTGTCATGATATGCCACCTTCATAACTACTTTATTGTTATATCCCAATTTTACAGTTATGATGAAAATGTTAATTAGCATCTACAATATCAAGATGTCAATCAAATGATTTTTATTCTTTTTTATAATGAATTTCAAAATAACAAATTTGATTAAAGATCACAATGTCATTCTAAATATATGATACTAAAGAATTTGATAGGTACTGACAAACTATCAATGATGTTGACTGCTAAACAAAGCAAAACTCTCCATACAGTATTGCCACCTGTGCCAAACAGAGTAATCAATGGATGCCAGAAGGCTTGTGCATAAAATCCCTATCTAATGCCTACTCATCCAATATCCCCAGACTAGTTTCTGGCTTGTGGCCTTCGTCAGTGATGAGCTTTGGATTTGAGAGCACTGCATCTAGATCTTAGGATCTAATGCAACCCTCTAGCAAACACCTTTTATCTCTACTTAACTACAAAACCATGAGAATGAAATTGAAAACACAAAAAATATTTTCAATCTAAGCCCAACAGCTTATATAGTCATAGGGGTCTGAACTCAGTTCAGTAGCCATACATTTTGGTGTCTTTGGCTCTTTTACAACCATAGCCACCACTATCCTATTAGGCAGGATTGGTGTTAAACCATTAAGCATCACATGATTGTTTATCAACAATTAATGTGCTAGTATAGGAGATGTGATCATGTGAAGCTTAATGTTGACTGCTATTGAGTGTATTAATATGAACACATAAAAACACAAACTAACTTTTGAACAAGCAATGCATCAGACATAAACATATAATTTTTTCTCACCATTCATAATGACACATTTTGTACCATGATTTTTTTTTAAGAGGAAAAAGTTCCCTTTTAATTGTTTTCTAAATGGGATTAATAATTGTTTAAATCTGAGATTACTACTAGAATTACTACTATATATGTCATAGTAATGAATCCACAAATATTCAAGTTTTGTTTTGGGCTGAGGGAAATGACTTTTTAGATGATTCAGCATAATTACATACTGATTGCTTTACAGTTTCATCAGCAATCTAAGTGAAACTATGATCTTTAAACATAATTAATAAATGAATGTTGCTTGCAACTATTTGTATAACATATTACATCACTAAAACATCATATTATCACAATTTCTTATACATATACAAGCTGTTAAAACTGTAACAACTCTCTCCATACAATAGTGCCACCCAGTGCAACCCCTAGTAACCAGTGTATGTTACAAGGTTTGTATATCAGTTGTTTCTCACTGATGAAAGCTACAAGCTAGAAACTAGTCTGGGAGTATTGTATAAGTAGGCACTAGATAAGGATTTTGATGCACAAACCTTCTAGCATCCATTGATTACTCTGGTGCAACTGTATAGAGTTACTATTGCAATAACAAGTATTCTTAGTTATTTTTTTGTTGTTTTTGAGATTTTAATTAAGATTTAAATGGCTGTGGCACATTCATAAACAATGTCAACATTTCCATTGGTAAGATTTTGATCTTATAGATCATCTCATAAATCTATCTATAAATTCACCCTTTTAAAATGTCCTTCAGATGATGATTGTCTAGAAAGACCAGCTGCATTTTCTCTATTAAATCTAACTGATATATAATGTAGTTTTTCAAATAAATGTTGGTTTGAAAATTTCCCAGAATTTGTTAATGAAGTGAGTAAAAACATGTTAATTTTCCTCACTATTATTACGTATATTTTCTGACCAACTATGATAAGGAATAAGCTGAATATATCTTTCAGAAGATTCTAAAGGTTAAAAAACAATTGTTTCCCTGACAAATAATATTCAACCTTTTTAAAAGGGCTAAATATTTTATAATTACAAAAATAAACATGATTTTAATTGGTTTGCCAATATCAGTTTAATTTACATCTATTTTAATTTAGAGCATTATTTCCATTTGACTATTGGTTAATGTGGTAAGTATTGATATCTCATTCACTAGTTTGCTGCAAAGGATGCTAATAGATCTTCAACCTGAAATGGCCTATTTAATCTGTTTACTAGATTATAGTAATACTGTTATGTTTAGCCCTGGAGAACATAGTCATTTAGATGCTTTTGTGGACATATTCATCACCAACTGGTTCATCAGGTTTGGTGACTTTATCATCAGAACCAGGGTCTTCATTTGTCAATCTGGAAACTTTTAGTTTTGACTCATATCACTTCTGGCTAATGACTCACCACTGTTAAATGGTGACTTTTTATTGCTCAGTCATATAGTGGATAACATGTATAGTGCTGTTTAGCTTTGATAATTATTGTCTACTCTTACTTCCAAATGGATTGGCTATTTATGGCCAGATTCCCATCTATAATGACAGTCATCGGATTTAGTGAGCATCATTACCATTCTTGCCATTGGATGTATGCTATTTATTTGAATATCCATTGGTCTATGGTGATGAATGCTCAATCTTCCAAGATAAAATGGAATCTGGCCTAGTCCATTATTTGAAGGCAAGATGAGATATAACAAATAGAAGAAAAATCTGCTATTTATTTATCTTAAGATTAGTTGCTTAGAAGGTTAACTGACATTTGAACAGAAACAACACAGAAAAGATATTGTTCATATGTTGAATTTTAGGACCCCCCCCAATTACTGTGATTCAAAAATCTTTTGTTATCAAACTATCCATTATTACCAATGATCTACCAACTCAAATGGACAGTTAGTCCAAAGATAAAGATGTTAGAATCACCCCTACGATAGTTGTAGGATAAATATCATGAAAATATAAAAGTTTTAAAAGTCAGTGTATTAAGATTAAACAAATAAAGATATTTTCAATACATAAATGTTTATTACCAAATCATACATAATCAAATGATAAAAATAAATTTCTTTATTATGTGGGCTTATCGTATATTCTCAGTAATATATGCTAAAAGTATATAATTGTATAATTGTTATTAAATGTGCAATTTAATTACATTCCTGTTTGTAATGTTGAATCAATATTTAGATCAAAAATTTCCTTTTTTAATTATTCCTTGAAAGAAGTTGATTCACAAATTTACTGCTCAACAGAAAACTACTTTATTACTGAGCCAATTATATAGAAACAGAAAGTGGCATCAGCGTGGGATTTGGGAATTTTATCATCAGATTTTCAATGGTATGGATGGCTGAAGAGTTGGAGGTTGGAGTAGGTTGAAGCCTGTCCATTAAAGTGTAAGGATTTGCTATCGTTAATATAAACTGAGCACTGATTATATATATGTATGGAAGATGGAAATCTGGACCAACTGATGAGTACTGGTTTAGCACAAAATACGTATATTGGTGATTATTTATCTATTCTGCACATGTGTGGTCATGTGTATTAGTAGTATGAGATAGTGTGGATGGTGAAGGGGCTTGAAAGTCTGAGTTCAAATCCCATATATCTAGAAATTAAAACAATATGATCTTAATTATATACATATATCAGATTTTGACTTATTTGCACATCCATAAATGCTATTAATGCAGTCTTTTGTAGCAAATAATAGAAACCATAAAGCAAATAGTATTGCAAAACAAAGAGTATCAACTAAAAGTAACAATGTTAGATCTAACCTATCAGCAACATATTAATCTGAAGTATAAGTTAGAAAAAAACATAATATAGTGATGGAATTGTTTACAATGCAAATTTGCAATATATTGTAAACATCCATGCTGTAAAAAGTCATATTTTAAAATAATAACAAAAACATTATCTATAATAAGAATTTCAAACAATAAATTACAATATGTTTAATACCCATTAAGATTTTTATGTAAAAAATAGGATTGTTGTTAAAATCAAATTATATAGTGCCTACACAATAAGAAATAATTACACTTACATAAATTAGTTTCAGCATTGCATTAAGAACATAATACATTCTTAAGAATCATCATCCTGTTGATTTATAAATATTAGTGATAGTGTTAATTCATCTCGTTCACAGATATAAGCTTGTAAAACCCCCCAAAATATCAGTTGTACAGCTTTGCAGATTTCTGCATATAAATTCAACACTAACTTGTACTTTTATATATCTTATGAAAATCAATAATAATAATATGACTCACAAAAGGTACTTCCAATGTATTAATGTGAATAATTTATGACTTTAATTATGATCATATAATCATATATATATCAAAATATTCTTCCAAAAGAAAATATAGACAGAGGTATCTAATTTAACAGGCTATTGGATCCAAACAATGTATTTTGAATTCAGTAGGATACTATATCCAAGAAATGTATTGAGATATCAGAAAAGATAATATCTGTGAAGGATTAATCTGTCATTAAGATAAGCTTCACATTTTTTGTTTTCAATGCCATTACAATTTTCATCTGTGACTAGTGGCCATATTATAAAACACCTTCTTGACTGTAGAGCTAAATCAGATGGTGGCAGATATCAATGCCTGTTAATGAAGTCTGACAAATTCAGATGAAATGCATGGCAAAATAGTATTCTAGTCAGTCACAAAATAGAAAAACTCGAGTAATATTAGGAACACATTTTTAATGAGGAACTTATAAAAAGTTTATACCAAGATTAGTTGTGATGAAAGATACACCTGATAGGCTATTGACAATGTAGAAGAGATAATCAATCAATGGTAAGACTTTTGTAGAAACATATACAAATATGACCCAGTAGTTTAAATGTGAAGTAGCAAGAGACATATCAACATATTTTAGTAGAAGATTCATCAGAACTGAAGGAAATACCAACAGTATTATTCAAAGTAAGATAATTATTTATCATATATAGATAAATTACATAGGTTTATTATTATAGTTATGGAAGAGTGGAAGATTATCCAGAGAATTAGACTGCTGCATCATTTGTGTAATACTAAAGAAAGGGATTGTCAGTCAGTGCGATAATTATAGAATAATAGCTTTTGTAGTTTGACAGCAAGATAATGTTAAGTCTAGTGTTGGATAAAGTATAGGCAAGGATGAAATGGAGTTGGCATAGGAGTAAACTGCTTTTATATCATCACAGAAAACAAGAGATCAGATATCCAATCTAAATATCATCTTTAATAATGTTAAGAATTTTTCACTCTATTTCTGTTTTACAAATTATCAGATTTTCTTTTCATATTGTGTGGTAAACTTTGGATAGTAATATTTAATATGGAATATCCCTCCATTTGGTATTGCTATTGTTTTTTTTTTTGTTTTTTTTTTTTCTGTTTTTTTTTTATTATAAAAAAACAAAAGTTCATAATGAAAGGAGAACAAATAAACTTGGGTTGGCTTAAAAAAAATAAAAGTGAGGCAGAACTATTGTGTTGCCACTGTACTTATACAATACTGTAGTGGAGATGGCAATGAAACAAGTTTAGGATAGTTTATAAAAAAGATTCAGTATTACAATTCATGATAGGGAAATAATATAATTTAGATGGTAATTGCGGAGAAAGAATTACAAGATGATGTAGATTAATTGATTTATAGCAGAAGCAAAATGTGGATTAAGGCTAAATATAAAAATGACAAAAGTAATGTGATTAGCCAAGAAAATAATAAAAAAAATAACAGAGAAAGATGTCCAGCTCAAACAAGTTTTAGAGTTGTCTATCTAAATTTTGGAATATATCAAGATGAAGAATGTCACACAGAAAAGTTTATGTTTGTCTACTGTTGGAATAAAGTATTTACAAGCTTTGTATCCATATGGAAAAACAGAAATATATATTTAATTTGTTGTAATGTATGGATACCGAACATGGACTACTGAAAAAAAAGGGAGGGCAATGATTGATGATTTTGAACGGAAGTATTACTAAAAGATGCTTGAGATACCTTGAACAGCTAGGAAGAATAATAACAGATTTTGATGAAGACAAATCTATAAAGATAACTGTTGAAAATAGCATAGCAAAGAAAATTCTACCATATGTCATGAAAGTAGTTCATTGATACAGAAGATGAATCGTACGCGACTATTATTACTGCTATTATTATCATTAATTTTCAATTCTTTTACGCAGTTCATTTTATCATTTTTATCTTTAGAATTCTTTAATAAGCTTCTTTATTTAAATTTAGAGTAATGGAACATAATATGTAAAATGAACTTTATATGAATTGAGAAATGCTGTATTCTGTTTCACACACACACACACACACACACACACACACACACACACACAATATTAACTTGTAATTCAATTGTTATTAATTTCTTCTTTACTGAGCCAAAGTAATATCTGGTAAAATGAAAATACACCCAGAAAAGATAGTTTTTTAAAATAATATTTAGCTTTATTACAGCCTAGCATGTTTTCAATATATTTTTACTATATCATATTCATGGCATATAGTGGTGTGATTAAATGATTCTTTATATCAGTGTCTAATTTTTGAAGGTCAAATTTAGTTAATGAGTAATTTTACATACAAATAATATATTCTATTAAGCGTTTATTTTTTTATATCGCTCTGTTTGAAGTTTTTACCAATTTTCAGCCCACTTAACCTAATCGAACACTGTTAACCTATTAAACCAGTTTAAATTTAACAGCACCGTTCATATCCTAATTATTTCCCCATTATTTGTATATATATAATTCTCTTTGAATCTAATATAAATACAACATTTATGTTTGTGCATACAGATATGCATTATTAATTCCCACAATACCAATTAAAGTATAATATGTATATATGTAATAGGTACTATAGACTTAAAAAGTAAAATTTTCAGCCCACTTAATTACCGTCTTTCCTCTCTTTTTTTTAAAGATTATTTTGTACGGTCCTTAAAAGTAACTCCTTTGAGGCAATAAGTCTTTTCTCGTTAATGGAAATGTTTTTTCTCTTTTCATATAATTGTTGTTGTGATCTTCCAGATAGACGGTTAAGTTTAGAACTTGAATATGAAGGTGGTTACTTCTCGCTTCTATTGAAACAGAACTCTCAAGTGGCATAGTTTAATTCTTCTTTAGAAACTTAAACCCTTTCTTTCCAGAGTATTAGCTGACAGGTAATTTTTCTCCCTAATTTAACAGACTTATGTTTTAATAGAGTAATTTTTTAATTTTTTTTTACTGTTTAAAAAAACAAAAAAACAATAACTAAATGGTCGTAATCTGAATAGAAAAGCTAATTATTTTATAATATCGTAAACCATTTTTTAAAAATATAGTTTCCCTTTTTAGGTACAATAAATATGACTATAGCATTGTTTTTATCAAAGTATATTGAACAGCTCTTCAATTATGATGACTGTGTTTATTATACTGCTAGACGGATAATAGTTAAACAGCACCCGCCCGAAAAGCTTCCTGATATGTACTCTACTATTTTGGTTTATAGTTAAAAAAAACAAACAAATAGAAAGAATATATGAGTGTAGTATCAGCAGCAGTCGCAAACGTGTATGTTGAATTTCAATAAGAGGAGGGTGGGCGACAGTGAAAAAAATAGCATACAAAAAATTAGTTTTGCGATGATTATACAATTTAATCTGTAGATCAAAAATATAACCATATAAATATGAAGTTATAATATTTTGCGATGCAGTCTTTTATAATAACCGCATCTGCAGCAAACTTTTCTTTCTGACAAACCAATATTTTGTCAAATTCTAGCCTTCCATTGTATTCTTTCTTTATCCATACACCCTGTGCCTTTGATGCAGGAAATAAAAAAAAAATCAACATTACACTTTTTTAACTGTCCTTGAAATTGTAATATACATGTTGCCTACCTATGAAAACCATGCTCATGTTTACCACAAAATACTTTTTAGGAAATTCAGTATCATTCGTTACAGATGTCTAATCCAACAAAGATGTGATTTTTAATTATACATACTATGACGTCATGACCAGCAAGCTGAAGAACATTATGATCTTTTTGTATTTTTTAGAATTTTATGGAACATCCTTAAATTATATTTTTCTAATGTAGTTAAGTCAATAGTTCAAGTCTCATTTCCACACAATAAATTAGATAAAATAATAATTTTATATACAACTAATCTAGATGCAATATTTATATCAGCATGATGAAATATTCTGCCTTTTAACTTGTTAAAAGAAGCACACTGAGTCTGTGTTACACCATAACATCAAAGTCATTCTTATTCTTAAAAAAGCTACCAATGTATTTAAATTGGTTCACATTCTCATGTTGATAATCATCCAAGCTAAAAATTACTGAGGATTTTTACCATCACTGGTGACAGTATTTTCGAATATTGATTATTAAATCAACATCTTTATAGTTTGCAATCAAAACTACTTTTAAATTGCCAAAAAGAACACAATCAGCACTACATTATAAATCAAACAATAGCAAACTCTCCATGCTGTGGCACCATCCAGTGCAAGCCATACTATTTAGTAGTTGCATTTGTGCATAAAATTCCTATCTAATGCATACTCATCCAATATCCCCAAAACAGTTTTTAGCTTGTGTCTTTTATCAGTGAGGGGCCTTGGATCTGAAAACACCACCTAAAAGTTAGGATGTAATGCAACACCCTAGAAATCACCTTTGACATTTTTAGTTAATTATAAAGCTAAGAGTCAGAAATGAAATAGTGATTATGTGATATTTAGTGGTTTATATTATTAATCCTGAAGATAAGATGAAGTTCTTGCTTTTACTTTTAATAAATTAAAAATAAAAAATTCTATTATCAAACCTGTATCATATTTTGATCATTGATTTCTGAAACCAGAATCAAGATTTGATACAGGTTTATATAAAATATAACTAATTAAAAGAAGTTTAGTTTTTTGTTTTCTCATATACGTCTTTTCTATGTATTCTATTTGAGAAAAAAACTAAATTTGATTGCTTCACTTTACAATCATGTTTGTGTATCTAGTGATTAAGATGAACATAAGGGTCAAATAAAACAATAGCATTCATAAAGGATAAGCTGTAAATAAGAGACATTTTTGCACAACTCAAATTATGAGATCATATAGTGGTTCATAAACTATTTACACTTGTCTCCTTTTCTTTACAGAAATTGTACATCCATACAAAAATAGAAATAATAATTTTCAATCATGAAATTTCCTATCTAATATTTTTTAATACAGAAAGATTGCCATTAAAACTAAATTCTTGTTTAAGGTTGTTTTTTGGATTTGTGAATTTTTCAGACTGTAGCAATAACCCCACTTTACCTCATTATAAATCCAAACTTTGCAAAAAATTGGAAAAAAAACCTTTAATTTTACTATCTATAGTTTTATATGTAAATAGAAGGATTTGAACTCAGAAGTTTTTAGTCTATTCATTCTCTACTCTATCTCAAGTAACTGATACACATGACCACATACATGCAAAAAAGATATATGGTCTCCAATATACATATTTTGTGCAGAACCAACACTCTTCAGTTGAGCCAGATTATAATCTCTCTCTCTCTCTCTCACACACACACACACACACACACACACATATATATATATATATAATTAGTGCTTGGTTTAATCTTCTTATCCTTCTAACTATTCAACCATCCATTTCCTTGAAAAACCAAGGATTGCATGCTTAAAGCTCTTGTTGGATTTGATATTATAATCATACCCATGTAGACCTTACATCAATCTAACCCCTCATATTAATGAACATTATGTATCCATATATATTAAAAGGAGACTGATGGATTGAACTTATTCTAAGATGTATTTCCCAAGCAATATGTAGTTCTAAGGCAATATGTAATTTTGCTTATACTGTCTTAGACATTACATACCTATATTTTTGAATATACAATTTCTATTTATATACTTTATAAATTTATTTTATTAACAACAATGCAATACATTAAAATACAAAAAAAAAATGCTTAGATTTATACCTGCACAAATCTTTCATTCCCAAATGCTTAAGATTTACCCATGCATAAACAAGTGTTTGAGTTGAAAGGATAGATAGATTCATTCTATCTTTTCACAAAGACTTAATCTTGTGTTTGGAAGTGAGAGTATTCATTTATAGTTAAAAATCCTTAAAGCACATGTGCATTAGCTTAATGGCTGATTATTACTATTACAGTTTATAAAAACAGTGCTATATAAAATAAATATTTCATTTACAAATCTTTTATATATACTAATTAAAATAATAAATTAAAACAATGTATTGTAATTTTGTCTGGATAACAGAAGTTTTTGAGTTAGAGATATAAATATATTTCAAAACATAAAAACAATATTATTTAATTAAAAAATAAACGTGAAATTAATATACTTTCATAGCAGATAATGATTGAAAATAAATAATAAATGTAAAATATAAAACTAAAATAATTTATTTTGAAAAAAGTCTCTGAGGAAAATCTTGTGTGCAGAAAATGTAAGTAATATTAGAAATACAGGCATACTTCATGTAGCTGGAGTTTAATTGTAATTATGGGGATTTGAACACAGACTTTCAAGTTCCCTTTAGCTATCTACTCTACTTCATAACACCAATACACATGACCACACACATGTGAAAAATGTTATGGATTTCAGAAAATAAAAATATTTATTTAAAAAACAAACATAAAATTAATATATTTTCATAAGAGATAATAATTGAAAAACACACAATATGTTTAAATATTAAAAATAAAATAATTTATTTACAAATTGTCACAATTTCTAGCATTATATGTAATCATCCAGTGATAGATACAGTGTGACATTCAAGGCTTACCTGAAATTTGTCTAAATGAATGTGTTTGCCTTTGAACTTTTTTGCCAATCATAATTATTTTCTTGTTTTGTTGATTTAAATTTTTTTATCATTCACATTTACTGATAAAAATGTGGAGATCGATAGATACCTAAAATGGATTTATTACTATCAATTTATTATAGAATCAGGATTTGCTCTCATTGCTTAATTAATCCCCCTCCCCCCTTTAATATCAGGTTTGGTTTTTAAAAAAATTACATCATTTTCATATTTTCAAATATTCTTTTTCATAGACAAAATGAAACTGCAATTAACTTATTTTGATATAACTTGATATGCCATAGTGGTTCCACCAGTGAGTACAACATACATAAAAATAGGACCCACATTTTACAGAAAACAGAAGTGAGAGTATTCATTTATAGTTAAAAATCAACAAAGCCCATGTGCATTAGCTTTAATGGCTAATTATTACTATTACAGTTTATAATAACATAGCGTTATATAAAATAAATATCTCAGAAAACAGATATAAAATATTTTGAATTAGAATATCCAATAGATTTCTATTTTATAATTTTTGCATTTCTTTAATTCTTTGAAAAACAATTGATTAAAAACTCATTGTAATTAATATAATGAGTTGGCCTTCATGAAATTAACTAGAAGTAATATTGAAGATTATCAATGGTATTCAGGATACAAATATGGGCATTATTTTACTTCAACTGCTACTAATTTGAGAAACTAGTTTCACATTAGGTATATTGATGAAAATTGTATTAAAATTCTATTGCTTTTTTTAAAGTCAAAATTGGTGACAAGACAATGATTTAAATTATATTTGGAAATATTCATCATCAAAATGTCAGGGGTAATGAATTGCATTTTGTCTAAATATCTGATTTTAAAATATCAAATGAAAATAAACATATTTAATAACAATAATTTTTTTATTGGCCCTATAAAAATGTAATTGTACCCTATTTCCAATAAAATTAATTATAATAAACCATTTGTGTGGTAAATTTCTCAGGAGGTAACATGACAATTGGACACCCTGGTGGCAGAATGAGGATTTAACAATTTTATTCAGTTAATCAAAGCACAGTTATTTTTAGTTACATTATTCAGCTGAAAATCAATCCTGGAAAATTCAGTTATAAGTCTAGCATTTGACTACTGCAGTAAAATACATTTTATTATAATTATAGAAACAATCTGATAACAGTAAATCTATTAAATAGATCTGTTAAATTATATTTAATAATATTACTAAAAATATATGATCAAATATAAATATGATGGATCCAAAATAGGCAATATATGTATATTATGAAATGGAACTTAAATTCAATACATCCTGTGCACTTGACATAAATTAAAGATTTCCAAGAGGTTTGACACCTCTTTCACGGTTTTTTTATTGCTTATATCAAATTTAATATCCCTCAAAAAATTGGTAACAACAACATAAAGATTTAATTTATTAATACCAAAAAAAAAAAACTTTTTTGCACTTTTAAATGATAAATTTGTATGTATACTTTTATAAGAAGTTTTAGCACAACTAAAACTGCAAGATAGCAAGCATATTACAATAGCAATATATCCATAATTCAATATATATAATCAGAACATTTTATACTATAAAGCGTATAATAGTTCTGACCTGTACTGAAGTTATTGTTTTAGTCATTATTTCAATATGATTTTTCTCATTTTATAGCTTAGTTGTAATGATACTATCAACTGATATTGTTGTTCCTAGAGGGAAGGTGGAATTAGAGGTTAAGAACAGTTCTGCTTTCAGCATCCAATGCACAATGTGGTAAACATTTTATATATTTTGCTTGTCAAGATAAAAAATATATTTTTATTTCTTCTGGTAGTATTTTTATTAACCATCTGCTATTTCATTGTAGCACTGCTATATCACATATTTTCCTGCCCATTCCTCAGTTATTACTATAGGCACTTGATGTTTGCAATCATGTAAAAAAAATTAAACTTTAGTTATATTAATGGTCAAAAGATGGAATCTTTTGTATTTTTTTAAAAAAGTTGCATTTACACTTGTCAAATATGATTATATAAAAAGAAATAATCTAAAATATAGCAGACATTAATGGTTGTAAGTTGCCATCTAGACTAAAACTATAAGTATTTTTTTTTATATATTTAAAATGTTATATATAATATTTAATACCAATACAAAGACAATATATAAATTTAAACTTTAAAAAAAAAAAATTTGTGATTGTACATGTGAGTAAATACTATTGCTTTTTTTCACATTTTTAAAATTTAGCAGTAAAATTGTAAAAATCTATAACATTTAAAATTATTTATTTTAAAATTATTACTTCATATTTCTAAATATATATGTACATTATTTGTAGCAATATATATATTCTGTATTTATATAAATTAACAAACCACAATTACTTTTCCACAAACACATTATTTATTGAAATGCTATATATGTTGGAAGAGGGGGGGATCACATTCTTTTAAAGCAATTTTTTGACAAAATTGAACAAAAAGAATTAACTTGAAGAGTCTTAATAAATATAAAATACATTATATTTGTATAATTATTGATGTTTATTTTAAGAATTAAAAAATTCATGTGTTAAGGCAGAGACAATTTTCTACATTTATAGTAATGAAGACTCAGATGTGTTTTTTTGTTTCTTAATATAATAATAATAGTAATCATCATCATCATCATCATCTTTCAAATAAAATTAAATATATTATGTGTCATTAAAATACATATTTACACTATGCACATGAGGATTTCAAAATTCTAATTATCATTTGGAACAATAATTAATTTTCAAAAACTCCTATCATCATGCCACCCTCACCCTAGTATATAACAACAATTGTGAGTTCAAAATAAAGCTTCACAAAATAATCAACCCTCAAGATAGACCAACACAAATAGATAATCAAGAAATAACACTATTACTGTTAATTAAAGATCTAAAATCTTAAAGTTTCTAATGTAAACAGACTACACAACTGCTCAAATTCCCTATGTTGCATACTATGGTAAATACTTCATTTCTTCAATTTTTAGAAAGTTTAAACCTCTAATGAGGGCAACAAATATAGAAAAACTTTTAAAAGTATCAAAGCAATGAAATAAATCATTTATAAATAGATGAGCAACATTAACAGAATATCAAAATCCCAAGTAAGATAATGAACACACAAGATAAACCAGGAAAATCATCCTCAAATAAAAAAAACATTTAACAACAAATCACATACTATAAAACTTCACCAAATATTATTGAGGGAATAGATTTGTATCGGCAATAGAAAAAGTGACTCCATTTTTAATTAGAAAATATAAAATTAGTCCAACCACTATGCATATAAGGGAGGTCTTAATAATAGGACAAATGTCAACACAGATGAAAGAGATTCACATGCAAGTCAAGTTAGGAAAATAAAAATAGGCTTTCCAAAAGTAAATAATCAAGATATATTTATAGAAAATAGTCTTAAAAAATACTGTTTGCTTCTATGAGGAGAAATCAATTAAATCACTAGGTACAATGAAAAGTACAAGTTAAATATTAGAGATATAAACTTAAAAGCAAATATTTTCCAAATTGTCAAGATGGATAAATTTTGTACTGCAATTTCCAAATTAATCCATCAAGATATTTATTATTATTCTGAAAATGCCAGAATAATTTCAAAAAAATTCTGTTTACTCCAACGCTTTTTAATTACACTAAATATCATTTATATATACAGTTCAACGGTGCCAGTCACAGTAAATAAATTATTTCTGATATAAAATTTGATGTTTACATGTTTTTAACTAAACAAATTCAGACTTCTGTTCCTTATGACATTATGACACACATATATGAGAAAAACTATCAACTACCAAATATAACATTATTTAATGATGAAAGAGTTTCATCTTTAATTATTCTGCAATACTACACATCTTATTACCCCACAATTCTACAATTGCAATTGAGTCAGATTTATATCTGAGCAGAATATGAAACCAAACTATAGTCAGGACAAAAAGAATATTTCCCCCAGTATAAATCCTAAAATACATTTTCCTCAAATAAATATCCAACTGATTTAACTCCAGTGCAGAATTGTCTATGTAAATATCCTATCTCATAAACAAACTAATACCATATTCATCTTCCACACACTTATAGGATGAACTGCATGGGAAACTGCTCAAAGTACCCCAACAAAAAATATAAACATGTAAAATATATAATGAACATATGTGGACAGACAAAATAAATTGAATATTCAGATATTTATCCAAAACCTAAATCCACTCAATCATAATCATTGAAGAGTTAACTATAAGTGGAAAATAATATGCCTGAACCATTTCAGACAAAGACTACAAGAAAAAAAGGTCTTGAACTTCATTCCCCTTTCTAGGAGATCCAGAAAACAATTATTTACCCCTAATGATATTTTATTCAAAATAACCACAATGTAAAATGTCTGTTATCCAGAGGTATATGATATTCCATGATTCTTTTTGACATCTGAGTCAGTACAAGTTACTCTTGCTAGCAAAGCTGATTTTTTTTTCTCAAAATAGATTTTATAAACCCATGGGTTGTATTTAATATTATTGTCTTTTTTAAAGCACAGATAATTTCATTCTCTCCATAAAATTTAAGATCAATATTCATGTTCTCACAGGATAGAATCAGTAGTAATAAAAAAGTAGAATCCTGACTCTCATGTATTTATTTTATATATATAAATATAAGTCAAAATGAAATTCAATCTCATGTATTTATTTTATATATATAAATATAAGTCAAAATGAAATTCAATTATTTCTTTTCTAAAGATTTTATGGTGAATAAACCCAGTATTTGATTAATGATCTTAGTCACTTCTCCAATAGATAATTGATAATTTTTTGCACTTCTGGTTGAATTCTTGCTTTTTGTCTCAATAAAATTTATTAACCTCTTATCCTCAGACTGAAAGGATGATACTTTAGAAGTAGTCTGCTCTTTCTTCAAGATTATCTACCATTTAGCTTTTAAACTGAGATATATTTTTATTTCATATCTATGTTCTTGTAGTACTCATTTTATTTTCTCTAACTCTGCTACGTAACTTTCAATCTGCTATTCCAGTTTTCTTTCCATTTGGGGAATTTGCCTATTATCATTTCATATATTTTTGCATTTCTCAATTTTGTCTTCTTTCAGTTCCATTTTTCTTCCAATTTTCTTTTTGGATTTTTTTTTATGTTTATTGTCTCTTTTATTATATTATTTTTTTAAAAATTTTTTTTTTCTTTATGTCTTTTTTTAATTTCTTTTTTATTTAATTTTTTTTCTTCATATCTTTTTTTCTTTATTTTTATTTTAGTTTTTATTAATGCCATTTTTTGTTTTTTCTTTCATTTCAGTTACTTCCTTTATATTTTCCTCTAATTCTTTATTTTATGAGTACTTCTATCTATTACTCTGGATTATATTTTGATCATCATTTTTGACTTTTTATTTTGTTATATTTATAAAATTTTTAGGTTGCTCTTTAATGTTTTTCTCTAATAATCTTTGACCTTTATATTAATTTTATGGTTATCTACCATAATAAGAATTAATTTCTAATGTGTCATCATTATTTCCATCAACTTTTATATCAATTTTTTTTTTATGGTCACTTATTCATTAATTTTTCTGGTATTAAAGAATATGCATTTTTTATTTATTTTATACCATGTAAAACAGTTCACCACCATTGTTCATTGTATTGAGATTCTACTGTTTTATCATGGGCTTAATCTATTCCCAACTATTTTCAGTAATAAACATAGTTATCAACACTGTACATGAATGCTACAAATTTTTATTTTAACCAATTCTCCTTTAGATATGTCACAAAATCACTTTTGATTTTTAATATTTTAATTAAATTTTATTTTTTATTTTCATTTTTGCACATATATTATTGTAAAATTTTTTAAATTGCTTTAATAAAAATTTCACTTATGTTTGTTAACTCCAGTGCTTTTGACAGCCTTTTGAAAAAGTTACTATTATTTGCCTTTTTAATATCTATATATAAAAGATATATCTTTTGATTTCTTGCCATTTAATTTTCTATTACTTGGCTCACATAAAGTATTCATATATATATATTTATCATCTCCTCTTATACACTTTAATGCAATCTTTTTTTATATAATTCCTTCTTTATTTTGCTTACAGTTTCGACTGTCCTGCAGTCTTCATCGGAGTTCTCTATAACTTTCACTTCTTTTTCTACAACTGAAACTGAATATTTTTTTAAAAGTGTATAAGAGGAGATGATTAATTTTTTAAAAATATATATGAATATATGAAGAAAAATACAAAAAAAAGTAAAAAAGAAGTTATAAGAATAATAAACTCACACAAAGTAGCTGGTATGTTGTGGATCTTCCTTCCCTGAAACCTACTTGTTAATTTTGGATAATATAAAGTATGATTTAGTACAACAGCAGAGTATCAAATTCTGGAAAGTGAAATCCTCGAATCAATTTCGATGCGGACACATCCATTAGTTGATTTTCTTATAACTCTTAACCAATAAACCCATTTGATTATATATTTTTTTTCTTATTTAAATGTAATCAAAGGATTTAAACAGTTATGTTACCTATTATCTACATTGTTTTGATTATATCTAAAACAAATTCTTATCATTTGAAAAAAGAAATATGAGAAAGTGGGATTTTTCTTCATAATAATAAAAGATTTTATATATTGTGCTATGCTGTTGATCAAATAGTGTGGGCTCCGTATAATAGTAAATTAAGTTTTATGACTATAAAATGAATGTAAGAATATAGAAAATGGAACATGGAAATAAATATAATAAAAAATGTGTATATTGGACAAACATAGCAGGATACAATATTAGAAATGCACAATGGATTAAAAATGTGATAAATATATAATATCAAGGCATGGAGATCACACAAAGGCAACAAGCATATAAAGCTATAAGAGAAAGAAATGTGTTGGATAGAAAATGTATAGTGATATTAAATGAAACATTATGGGATTAGAATATATCAAAAGTCAAAACAATGAATATATGACCCAATAGTGAAAAATATCACTACAGACAGAAGTGAGGCTTGACAGTAGAAGAAAAGAATAGAAATAGGCTGATGATTATAGAAATGGATTATTAGCACAGATCAGCATGTGTGTCAATATTAAACATATACTAATTAATGATAGTGTAACAAGATAATTGTAATGGTATGAACATGTACAGAGAAAGTTCTCAGGAAAGACTACCAAAAGAAATACTAAACTGGATACCACCAGGAAAGAGAAAAAGGTGTCCAAATAGTTGTTGGAAAAAGGAATTAGATAGGGAAATTGGACTCAGAAAATTTCAGGAATATTTATGGATGAACAGAGAGGCATGGAGATTGGATATTGGAAGACAACATAAATTGTTAAAAATCATGAGAAGAGACTTAAATTTTTTTTTTTTTTTTATCTCAATATTAAGTTTTCAATTCAGTGTTCAAACGTATAGCACTATAATGTTTTGGCAATCCAGCTATATATGGAACAATATTATTACTATGATTGATTTATAGTACAATTGACCAAATTTTTCCTATTTTGTCATTATTGCTGTAATGAAAAATGAATATATTTTCTTATTCAAAGCTACATAAAATTTCTGGATTTGAATTGTGCCCCAATATAAATTTCAGGACTTAAATATCGTGTAGTTTGCTACTCCTCTTGAATCATTCAAATTCAGAGATTTTATGTAGCTTTGAATAAGAAAATATATTCATTTTTCATTACAGTAACAATGACAAAATAGAAAATACATATTATGATAAATAAAAGTGCACTTAATATATGTTAATTCTTTCCTGAAATCTATAGAGAAAAATATTCCTGGAATCTTCATTCCTTACATTAATAAAGAAATTCATCTAATTGCATACATGGATGATATAACCATATTCCTGCCATTTCGGAAGTACATTCCAGATCTCATGAAGCTTATGTTCACTTTTTCAAAAGATTCGAGGCTTAGTTTCAACATTAAAAAATCAGCAGCATGGAGACTATCCTCTGGAAGTAACATTCCCTCAGCCTTCACAGCTAAACCGCAGAAATTTCTTGGCTTTGCATTCAACCTCTCTCAGCTTGAAATGAGGAGAGGGGTCAAAAATTCAATCATATTAGTAACTAACAGAATAGTTGGTTCTCTACAGAAAGTATATATGTCTCTTTATTCCAAGATGGCTCTTTTGAACATGTTGTTATTTCCAAGAATTACTTACATCATGCCATTTATTAAATTTACAGCAAATTCATTTGTGATATAAATTTAATTTGTTCTAGGCTATTATGGGGGGAAAGACTATAGCAATTAGCCTCAGAAAAGATGTGCACACCTACCAGACTAAGTGGTCTTGGGCTGCACTCACTGAAAGTGTTTAGACTCCAGTGGGCCTTCAACTTATTTTTGAGACTGAATCATATTAACCCTCAACAATTTTATTTAGTTGATGTTGATCCCACAGACACCCCACCTCCAGCAATGAATTGCTGGTTGGCTGAGTTATTATTTGAAATTAAAAAAAATGAACCTAATTCCTAATCTGTCTACTGGGAAACTTATTATCTCATTAATGAAGCAATAGTGCCAATTAATTCAAGTCTTAACATGACAACATTTAATCTGCTGAAAAAGTTCAGATGGTGGGGTCTGGAGCCAAAATACTTTGATTTCCTTATAAAAACAAATTTAAATGCACTACCCACTTGTAGCTTTTTAACAAAAAACCACGGATTTACTTCAATTGATGCCCTATGCAGGTTATGTCACAGAGATGAAGACACAATTGAACACATTTTTGGTGTATGCAGTTATTTGCAAGTCTGTAGAACATTTATTAGCTTAATTTATAAACATGAAGGCTCATTGATACCTGCATTGATACAAGGAATTAAAGTGGGAGTTTTGCCAATATTAAAAGTGCCACTTTTTAAATATATAGTTTATGGCTAACTTGATGTTATATTATCTTCAATTCCAATTGTACAGATCCTCTGAAGATTCTAATTAGGAAAATTAGAATGATAAAAGAAAGAGACAATCGAATATCATCACAAGCTTTATT